>BQNB010162612.1:0-14540 GCA_026074375.1 Tanacetum coccineum | reverse complement strand
TGGCTAAAAAATCCTCATCTTGTAACTTTGTAATTTTTCTAGCTTCTTGCTAGTTTTTAATAAAGTGCTGTTCAAAAAAAAAGTTATTCTTTCTATTTTGTTGCTTGGTAATATAAACTCAATCACTATGTTGACAATTTGCAGTTGCGATATGTGAAAGGTGCTAGCTCATCAGGTTAAGTGCCTTTTTTCCTATTTGTGTTTGCGCAAATACTATGAGAATATTCTAGAAGCATGTGTGGACCTATATAAATGCAACTAGAGTTGCAGTCCCATAAGGTCACAAATTAGAAAAAGAATTTGCGGCAAACTACTGTATGGACTACCATCTACTGTTTATAGGTAAGGTGTTTCGTAAAAAGATTTTTGAGACGTTGATGTGTGTTTTGCAAGCTTTAAATTTATAATACTAGAAATACCGATTTTTACTAAAAACATAACACTCGGGCAAGTATACCCTTTCGTCTGTAGTATAGTTTAGGTAAGTCCAAGTCGTCTCAAGAGAATTGAAGTTTTCACATTTGGTGAAAAGGAGCTAAGTCATATGAATGTCACGGTGATCAAATTAAACCAAAAACGTCATATATCAAATATTTTAAAGAAAGCGATGAAGGGAAGATTCAAGCAATATAATCGAATTTGTTTTGTTTAGGCAATGATCACTAAGACATAGAAGTGTTTAAGATAGTGTTCACAAGTTTAGAGAATAAACATATCACGAGTTACAAATCCTTTCGGCCTTTAAGTGTAACTTGTGATTATATTGATTAATAACAACAAATCCTTTCGACCTTTATAAATTATTATAACCAGTATGAATTGTGAAATGATAGAACACATAAAATAAAAAAAATTTTGGCCTATATTCTTATATAAAATATGTTTTACCAATTCAATAAACAAGTATCCAAACATTCCATATCCAAAATCACATAATGCCCAAACAAACACAAGATGACTACTCCATAATCAAACAAGTAATACACATATTAAACTCATAAAATTCAAAGAACCTTTCAGTTATCACAAGATAATAGAAGTGAAGCCCATAAGTTAAAGAGATCAAAAAGTATACGATACAAAAGCTTTTCCAACCACCGAAAACTATATCACTACCCAAGCTGATTGAATTCATATTAACCAAAACCCTAAAGGTGTGTCACACACTTGTAGGATCACGATATACCAATCCAAGAATCATCCGCACGGCTTTGGATTGAATGAAATTATGATCAAAAGTGATGTTGTGGTACCAATTGGTTGGTTGGATCAAAGACAGGCTTTCAGAGCCCTTAATCACCAAAACCTCTATTTTAAGTGATGTAATTGAATGAGATCGATTTGTGTGAGATTTTGTGAAATGGGAGAGCCAAAAGAGGATATTTATATGTTGTTCGGGGGCCAAAACCGTCGCACATTTTAATTTGTGCGCCGCACATTTTGAGGCGGTGAAAAGTGCATTAATGCTGCTGAAGTGCGCCGCACTTTTTAGAAAGTGCGATGGTTTTGGTACATTTTCATTTTGTGACCCTTTTACTAAGTTGTAGAAAATTGAATTATCTTTTCCGTGGCCAGCGTTGAAACCAACTCAAATGATTTCGTATGAAACGAGTTATGGCCAAAACAGTGAACATATTTTCGGGAGATTCATTAACTGAGAGTTTACTTTAATCGTTAAGTCTTCATATCTTCGTGTATTCTTGCGTTTTCTTCTACGAAAAGTCACATGAACTTACAATGACAAATGTATTATATTCTATACCAAAAGTTCTTATAATTAACCAATAAACACATAAAAAAAACATAGATAATGCATATAAAAAATATTTATGAATTTGAGACTTATTCAAACGTTCTTCTGCTGCTTAAACAGTAATTTAGGATAAAAATGCCTTTGATGGATATCAGTATGATCGGTTAGAGGGAAAAAAATTTGAATTAGAGAAGTTGATTGAGAAGCTTTGGTGTCCTTGAAAGATTATACATAAGTGAGGTTGTGTGTAACCTTCTCTACGACATTGGGTTGGGGGTGTTTTGTTTCCTGGTTATATGGTAGGGGTGATAAGTTTTGAATTAAGTGGTGGTTGTCAGGTTGTGAAGTTTTTTGCTGGTTGAAGTAGAAGCTTTTGGTGAATATAACGCAACAAGTTATCCTCTGGATGATTTGGTTTCTAAGTTTCTTTTTATTATTCTTCTATATAACTAGTTTTAATACCCGTGCACGCACGAGGCTTATACATTATGTTTTCTTAAAATATATATACATAATTTTTATTTTTCCTGTTTTATAAGTTATGTATAGAGTATTATCGAAATTATATCAAGAGAATGGATTTATTAAATCTTTTATATATTATGTAGTAAGATAATTAGTAATTTTTTTATTTACATGTTTTCTGACTCGATATTGTGAGCCAACTAATCCCAGCGAAACTACACTTTTAGGATTGTTTGGGATGTGATTAAATAATGTTAAATCTTTGTTTGAAGTAAGAATTGTTTGCATTTGTTGTATTTTAAAATATAAAGTCTAGGGGTATAAAATTTAAGGGGTTATTTGTTTATTTTTTAAAGTTATAACAAAATTTGTAAATTTATAAATTTACACTTAACTCTATATACTTCCTTCATCCCATAATTATAGTCCATGTTTTATTTTTTGTTTGTCCCAAATTAATTGTCCACTTCCAAAAATAGATAGGAAATTTAGATTAAGTTCACCATATCACTCTCACTTAATGTTATTATTACAAACATTAAAGAAGTTAAAAATTAATTGATTAAGGGTAAAAGTGTCATTGTGTAAAAAGTAGAGAGAAAAAGCTGTAAAGTTGAGGTTTTTCTTAAACTGCGTGTTTTTTGTCGGTGGACTATAATTATGGGACGGAGGGAGTAATTTATTTAGAATTAAACCACTAAAGTTTTATTAATTACCTCCTCTTCTTTCAAGTTTTTGTTTTTATAAATTTGACACATATATTTTTATGTGTTTTTTTTCCTCAATCTGATTTCTCCACCAAAATAATGCCAAATTTAGAAGTATTTAAGTTTTTTAATTAAACATATAATTAAAAATAATAAAAAATTAAAAATATCATACCTAATAAAGAAATATTTTTTTATTTTGAAATGCAAAAGTCTTCACTTTTCATTTTCCTTTAGTAGGTAAAAGATTAGCTAGCTTTTAGTGAAGGAAGGATACACACTCTGACACATAACAAGTTTTTTCTATGTATAAAGTTATTTTGTGAATGAAACATTTGTAGAATTGTTTGTGCATTTATGACATAAAAGGATCATAGAGAGTCTGGATAGTTGTCTGTCTTTATATTATTTAGTTAACAGTTGAGCATTATTTCACTCAAATTATAAACATTATATTAGCAAGTTTTGTCTGTCTTTACGATAATTGCCTGTCTTTATATTATTCGATTAATTTGTTGAGCAACATTATTAGCAAGTTTTACGAATCCTTTCATAACTAATATAGATTGTTTATATGTGATAAATTGATTACAAAACAAAAACTGCTTAGCCTTTGACCCGTTACCATACCCGTCAATTTTAGCCGTCTATATTATTGTTGATATAGTCTTTAAATAGCTCATAAGAGGCGATTTTGCCCCTATTTACTTTTGAATAGGTCGATTTATAATCATGTTTTATTTTTTAAAGTAAAACTGTTTTTTTAATCTTAAAGCTAAATTGATCTAATGGATCGCGGCATGCTGCATTTTATTGGTACGACCGTACATGTAGAAAGAGGTTAAACAATTTTAAGCGCAAGTGTAGTCTACGGTTCAGTATTTCAAGTCGTACATTCAATGTAATCTATATGTGTACATGTTAGTTGCCAATATTTCCGGGTGATGTATTCATGTGTGCGGGTGAAATTTTTTAATGTTTGGATGAATGTTTTTAGGTTTCTAAGTATATATATTTTGTTGACGTTTCACCTGATTGAACAAGTTTGTGAGTGTTATCTTTTGGTGAGCGGGACAAAGGTACATTAAATATGATTTCGAATGCGTAAATTGTTGAAGTAAACTTGCAAGTTCATTTAAGAATATGTCGTTGGTGTTTTTAAGTAGTTGAAAGTGTTTGCGTCATGATTCATGTTGGGATTTAACATCTAGGTAATCAAATAACTACGATACGCAGCGGATTTGGATCTAGATAATAAGCATATGGTTTAAACACACGTACATGAAAAGTAAATAGAAACGAACCTCTCACCTCCAGCAATTCGATCTTGAAAATAATAAGTGATAAAAAAAACAATCACCTCTACGTTGCTTCGAACACAATCACGTCTAAACCGAACAAGTTTAAGGTGGTCTAGACTTAACTTCACGAGAAAAATCCAACAATTGTACCTCTTGTGGATCAAAACCCTAAATCAAACAACGCTTGTGATCTTGAAACCAAATAAACTCGGATTAAGGTTTATAATAAACCCTAATTAACTAAATCCTTAAACCGAATTAAAGAACCCGAAAATCTAAATTGGGTTCAACCGAATTCAGTTGAGGTGTAGAACCGAAACCCTTAACAACCCTAGAGAGGGGCCAGGCGATTTCGGTGAGGGAGGGAGGAGGAAAAGATGAGCCAATTAGAATATGATATGGGTGGTTTTATAAGGCACCTCAAACCCTAATTCTAGAAAACCTTCATGGGCCTCCTTAAATGCTAATAAACACAAAAACCCATACTAGGAACCACCCATAGGGCCCCGACACATATTGTTGGCCCCCTTGGGAGTTCGGGGTTTGTTTTTTCCAATTTAGTCCCTCATCCGTTTTATATTTTTGTGAAGTATTAAACGCATTCTTTCTTCCGTGTATTAACCCGGTGTGCCCCCCAATAGCTCACATATTCGAATGTACAAATGCAAAACCACCCGACAACCATAATCAAACAGCTCCCCACTTGGGAAGTTGGAGTACACCTACACTTATACCTATAATTGGACAAAGTCTAGCAACTCACAAGTCAATTATTTTATACATTAGGGAATATAAAATATAAGATTTTCAAAAACATCTCAGCTATTTAATGTTATAAATTTTTTGCTTTATAATATCATCCCATTGGTTACCAGATACGTTTAAACATGGATATGGATCCTAACTCATTCCATAATAGTGTTTAACAATTATGTTCCGTTATAAAAGAATAATTCAGATATACCAAATGTAATCTAGAATCATCTTGCATTATCCTTTGGGTTGCGGCCACACAATTAATCTTGATTAAATCTGGAGAGGGCCAATGGAAATCTTTCTTGCACAATATCAAGTAGGCGGAACAAATCCCGAATGTTGACTACAAATGTTGTGGGAATCAGCTTCACAATACACCCCTAAAAATACCTTAATGGACTACCTTATTTACAGGAAACGTTTTGACTATAATCAAATAGATATACCACACATACAAAGACTTGCTTGTATCTCAAGTCTAAGGACGATTTTAAAACCATTTTGCTACATTTTAAACACTCCATGACATTGGATCCAAAAGTAATGCTCAAGTTGGGGTAATCCAATATGCATGCCCCTTGTGAATACATATGAAGTTTAGTGGTGGAACACATCCATATAGTCCCAGAATAAACAAACACTCCAATTTTGCCTACATAACAATATTCTCATATGTTAACCGATCTATTGACATATTTTAGAATGATAAAAAATCATTCAAGGATTAAACATGCAAACATAGGATAAACAAATTTTTTATATGAAATGAAGAAACAAATACCAAGTATCTTTTATTTCATCAGAAAAGTCAAATTGTCTTACAATCCCCAATTATCCAAATACTAAAACAGATATGCATGAAACTAATTTAGCAAGTTGAAGTCCAATGTATCCAACATTTCTCACTCTTTTCTATACAAGACAGCTAAATAGTTTATCTTGAATAAACTTTTCTGAAAACTTGTTATCAATTCCCATATTGTGAAAAAATTTTGAAAATAAGATGAGTGTCTTCCTGTTCACTGAGCATACTATTGCAAGGGTCAAGAAAGGACAAGGTATATAGTATCCATTAAAGAGGGTATTGAAGTCAACAACATACCTATCTTAGACTGTCACTTTACAGTTTTCTCAAAATGTAAAGTATTCATATTCTTTAATGTGTTATCAACCAATGCTCTTAAATGCGCATATCTAGTTAGCCTATTTATCGAAAAAGATAAAAACCTACTTCAACAAGAATTGATTATTCCCTAAGCATCAGTTGAACACATACAACGCTATGCTTTATAATTCGTAACCTTATGTATAACATGATCTAAATACCCTCCAATTAAATATTGTTATCTAAATTCCTTCTCAATTAGATACTGTTTTGTTAGCTCATCTTGCTAAATGCAAAAGTAACCACCATTCGACATACACAATATAAATATACATGGTGAACCCATTAGTTAAAAAAAACACGGTTTCCCATCCATGTATTACATTATCACAAGTGAAATATATCATTTAAGACTTCTACAATGAGATTATAGCATATGTGTTGGACTTTATTTCCGCATACATTTACTTAATAAACATTTATTCCAAGGGTCGTTTGTTTTCCTAATTTCCCCAAGTGAAGTTTTCATACCAATCTTAAGGATTAATATCTTAGCTTATGTAGAAAACGATACTCCTCAATAATATCATACAACATACGAATGTAATGAAATAACAGGTGGCTCGCCCACCAATGTCAGATGTACTCAGAGTCATCGTTAAATTAATCAAAATCATATTTAAATTAAGTTCAAGAACCCAGCTCCTAGATGCATGATCCTATCCATACTTAGATTCTTCATCTGTATACAAATATCAAGATTAAAATAATATACTCATGAACCTTATTGATTTACACATCGTCCTCAGCAAGCAAATGTAAAAATGTAATGAAAGAGTCTTAAAACTTAATTTGCCATATTTACAAATATAACTCATAACCCTTTATTAATCACACATCGGTCCACTAGCCAATGTAATCACCATGTAAAGAGTTATGAACCTTAATTTGACTTATTTAAGATTCAAGAAATCATTGTTATTACAATTAGATTCTATATATAATTAATACAGTGCAGAAAAAGAAGATTTAATCATAGTCAATTGGCATTGAGTAAGCTCAAAATTCTTATCAATCATTCAGGCATTAATTTGTATACCAAATTTGTCCTTTATGAGCCTTTCGTTCAAAAGAAACTCATTTCTAACCTCACATGTTTACTAATTTGGGTTAAAGATCAATCAAGCTCACATCCTTAATTACCTTTTAATTTAAGACTACATCTTTTCATTCAATAATTCTAATACCTTTATCAGATCAAGATGTTATAATGTATCTTAGCAATTAGCAGTTTGAAATGATCACAACCTCTAATTTATATTTTTTCACATTGAAATTACAATATTCAAATCAAGTGATGAGGCAATCCTTGCGGAATTATGAATGTGATTTTCAATATACTTTATGTTTGACAAATTTCCATTGATAACCTAAGTGTGACATTAGCAAGTGGGAATTAGAAGGTTATGTAATTTGTTCTTTGAATACTTTAAATTTTTTAGGTGGCTCTTCTTACTTTTGTAATAGAGAAAATTCATTAAATACTAAGTTATTTAAAAGCAACAATAAATTGTACTTAAATGAGAACAACAAAATGCTTTTTAACCAGTTCTTATCTCTATAGCTTGTTAATAATATGCTTCATAAGATATTAAACAAATTTAGGAACTTTTCAACAAAAACATAATGGGATTTATCTCAATCCAAAGATGATGTCTTGAATACCTTGCTAATGTTGGAATTATTTTGATTGTATTCATGACACAATCTTAGGAAAACCAGTTTTAAAAGTCACTATAAAAGCCAAAAATACCAAAAACAGTAGTAACTAGTTCTTAGGATCTAAATTTAGAATTGATAAGTGTTAAATTGTATACATAAAATACCCAGGATTTCGCCAATAAAAGCAAAAAAATATGCCAAAAGATGGAAATATGTGTGCTTTTGTGTCGTAATGTGCAGGAAAGGATATTAAAGTCAAAAAGAGCAAAAACAAGCAGAAACCGACAAGAAATGAAAAGACAAGTACAAGAGAGAGATTTGAAGCCAATTTCAAAGCTGGATCAGCCCGACACAAGGAAAAAGTCAAATTAAGTCAAAGGAGGTTAAAGTCAAGAAAGTCAAGTCAAAGTTGAAGAGAAATGACCATTATACCCTTTGAAGTGAAAGAAATTACCAAAGTAAAAATCCATTTCTAGTTTACAAAACTATGAGGGCCAGAACTGTCAAATTTCAAACTTATTTTATACTACACTTTGGAAGGAAGAAACACAAGGACTAGTTGTGCATATACTTCAAAGTTTCAAACCAAACGCGGTTAAGTTTTTCCCCTAACCGTCTCTAACCAATTTTCCCGCCAAAACTCGAACAAACCCAAATCCCTTTTTCTCCTTCTCCCGTTTCTCCCTACTTCACTCCACCTCGTATTTACAACTTCCACATCATCTTGCACACGTGGCAGTTTCCCATTGGTCCGAACACATCACCAAAGACAATTAACGGTTAAGACTCAAATGAAAAAAGATCCAACGGCTGTGAAGGATTGAAGTTCTCATCTTCTTATCATCTTTTCCTATAAATAAGAGATTGTATTTCAGTTAGTGAGTTAGTTTTTTAGAGAGTTAGTTAAAATTTTCTTTGTACTTTTCTTTTTAAGCTTACGTTACTAGTTCATATGTTTCGGTTTAATTTTTAAAAACTTTCAATTCAGTTGTACATCTTTGTTTTGGTAACTTGTACTATCTTTCTTAAGCAATAAAATAATTGATTGTGTATTTGTTTTTTTTAAAGTTTTTCCCCCAAGTAATAAGCTGTATTTAGCTAATACGCTGCTTGTAATAGAGCCCATAAAAAGCTTATTAAGTTTTTTCTCTAGTTCTCAAAGTTGTTCAAAAGGTATGTTAAAGAAAAGCCTTTTAAATATTGTAATTGTCTACTATAGTTGCAATAATTCCATTTAAAATTCATGCAGTTTTGAATTCAATATTGGAAGCATGAGGAGTAATAAGCTCAATTGGGCTTATTGAGCTTAAGCTAGGTTTTAGAGGCAAGTTTGCCATTATATTGTGTTTAAAGTTCACGCACAAAACATAGTGACCTAGAGTTCAGAGACTACATAAATCAAGGTTTCATTGTTTAAATTTCATCTCAGCTTAATTTTAGCTTAAATCATTTGCTAATTGCTATTCATTCTTGTTCATAATCCTTTTCAAACATGTTTGTTTAGGCTTATTTTCTAGCTGTCTTAAGTTTTCATTAGTTAAAACTTGTTTAATCTCAATTTTGCCTTTAATTCTGTCATTTAGTAGAATAAGCTAGCTGAGTAACTAGCTTATTTCTCTTAATAAGCTTTAGATTTTAGAGCTTAAATAGCTTAATTAGGTTAGTTAAAGATTGAGTAGATATAAAGTTTTAACACGAGTTTTAGCTTAAAAAAAGTAGAATTTAATTGAAATAAGTTTTGGAACAGGAAGAAGTTTAACTAGTGTTTGGGTTAAGGAGTTTTTGACCTGTAAAGTCAACAATAGATTGTCAAAGCTCCTTACATAGTTGAGGTTTTTAACATGTTCAAGTTTTAATTAGATTTTAAAAGTTAGTTTGTGAAATTTCAAAATTTAGAGTTTGAAAAGTAGTTACTAGCACCAGGGCAGTTTTTAGTACAATTAGATTTAGTGTTAAGAGTTTCAAAAGCATTTTAGAGTTCAAACTTGGTTAGTGTACACTTAGATACATTTAGTGAGTAGGTTTATGAGTTTTTACCTTAGAATTTTGGCCTGCACATAAGTTTTTACCAAGTACATCATCAACAGCAGTATTAACTTAGTTAATACTGTTTGATGCTTATCATTTTTAAGCTACTCTTTAGCTCTTGTAATAAGTAGTTAGAATTTAGTATTAAGCAATCTTATAGTACTCTATTAGCTCTATAAAAGTCATCTTTTAAGTTTCAATTTTAAGCTCTAATCTAGCTTTTAGATACTTGAGCCAAGTGGTACTAGCAGCAGCTTAGATTTCTAGCTTATTTTTTTTGGACACTTATTTTCTAGTTATCATTTTCAAAATCCTTTTATCTAGGTGTACTCAAAGTTCATAGTATAGCTTATTTCCAAAAAGTCAGTTTCTAGGATTTAGTAATAAGCTAATTAGCTTATTAGGAATAGCTTAAATTCAGTTAATAAGCTGAACCTTGTACTTTTTAATAGCAAATTTCTTGATAATCTTGCTTACTTGAAGCTTATTTCTTTTTAGAAATACCTAGTACACATCACAAGCTTCATTTAGTTTCTTTTGGTTTCAATTTTCATTAAGTAATAAGCTAGATATAAGCAAAAGTTTGAAAAAGTTAGAATTTGAAAGATAAGCCTTAGTTTCTGTAAGCAGAATTAAAAGCTTAATTTTTAGCTTATTCAGTTGATAAAAGTTCCAAGTGCTTTTATTAAAGTTGTAGTATTAAAGCTCAAGTTCAACTTTCATGTTTTAAGTTTTTGCTTATTTTCATTTTTTAAATAAGCTCAAAATAAGCCAAATCGTAGGGTTTAATTTGTACATTTTTAATAGTTAAAGGTTGCCCGTTTTCATTATAGTGTAAAATCTAGATAGTTACTCCGCCTACCCTTTACTTTCATCTTAGCATTTTCTAACCCTGTTCTTTATGTAAAAATAAAATAGTTTTTAAATTTTTAATATTAGTTTTAATAAAATTAGGTTTAGGTTTTAATTAGTAAAATTAGGGCTCAATTGATTGATAAAATTTGGGCATTTTCATACCATTTAATTTCTGCACGTTTTTAGTTGTTAAAAATCATTTTTCTTTATTTTATTGCTCAGTTAAATTGTATTTTCTAGGAATTAAAATAGATTTTAGGTAATTTCTTTTTCTTAATAAAATCATAGAAAATAGAAAAATATTTGGAAAAATCTAATTCTTTTTGTAATATTTTCTTTTTCATTCTAAGAATTTTTGAAAAATAAAAATGAATTTAGAATAATTTTTAGAAAAAATTTAATTTTTAAGTTAAATAATGTCATTTTTCTTATAAATTCATAGATAATAGAAAAATAGTTTAAAAAAATTCTAATTCTTTTTCTAAAATTTTCTTTTTAAATATGTGAATTTTTGGTATAAAAATTTGTTAAAAGATGAATTTGCCAATAAAAGCCAAGAAAAACTGCCAAAGGATAGGAAAAATGTTGCTTATTTGTTGTCAATAATTGTCATAAAGAGGATATCATAGTAAGAAAGAGCAAAAACAATCCAAAACCGACAAAAATAAAAATGAAGAGACAGTGATCAATGAGGAAAGATATCAAAGTCGATGCAGCCCGACACAAGGATAAGTCAAATTAAGTCAAACAGAGGTTTAAAGTCAAGAAAGTCAAGCAAAGTTAAGAGAAAAATGACCATTAATACCACTTTGAAGTGAAATAAATTACCAAAGTAAAAATTCCATTATTCTAGTTACAAAACAATGAGGGCCAAACTGTCAAATTTTCAAACTTATTTGTATATACTCTTTGGAAGGAAGAAACACAAGGACTAGTTTGTGCTAATACTCCAAGTTTACAAAAAAACAAGAAACATCAAAAAAAAAATAAAAGGTGGGGCCAAACGCGGTTAAATTTTTTCCCTAAGCCGTCTCTACAATTTTCTCCAAATCTCGAACAAACCCAAATCCCTTTTTCTCCTTTTCCCGTCTCTTTCAACTCAAACCCACCTCGTATTTACCACTTCCACATCATCTTGCACACGTGGCAGCTTCCCATTGGTCTGAACACATCACCAAAGACAATTAACCATTAAGACCAAATGAAAAAAGATCAACGTCTGTGAAGGATGTAAGTTTCTCATCTTCTTATCATCTTTTTCCTATAAATAAGAGATTGTATTTCCAGTTATGAGTTATTTTTTTTAGAGAGTTAGTTAAATTATCTTTGGTACTTTTCTTTTAACTTACGATGTACTGTTCCTAGTTCGAGTTAAGTTTTTTAAACTTTCAATTCCAGTGTACATCTTGTTTTGTAACTTTTACTATCTTTCTTAAGCAATAAAATAATTGAGTTGTGCTTGTTTTAAAGTTTTCAAGTAATAAGCTGTTTTTAGCTAATAAGCTTGTAATAAGCTCAATATAGCTTATTGAGTTTTCTCTAGTTCTCAAGTTGTTCAAAAGTTGTTAAAATCCTTTTAAATATTGTAATTGTCTACTTTAGTTCAATAATGTCCATTTAAATTCAGTTTGATTCAATATTGGAAGCAATGAGGAGTAATAAGCTCAATTTGGCTTATTGAGCTTAAGCTAATGTTTTAGAGGCAAGGGTGTCCATTAGTATGTGTTTTATAAAGGTCACATTCACGTTCAAGCAACAAGAGTGACCTATGTTTCAGAGACTTACAAAAATCAGAGTTTCATAGTTTTAAAATTTCGAACTCCAGCTTAATTTCAGCTCTTAAATCATTGCTAAATGCTACTTTCAATTTTGTTCAATTTCCTTCCAAATAGTTTTGTTTAGGCTTATTCTCGTAGCTGTCTTAAGTTTTCATTATTAAAAAAAACTTGTTTAATTAGTGCTCAATTTTCCTGTTAATTCGTCAGTATTTAGAAAAAGTAAGTCTAGCGAGTACTAGCTTATTTCGTCTTAATAAGCTTTATATTTTAGAGCTTAAATAGGCTTAATTAGTTAGTTAAAGTTGAGTAAGATATAAAATTTTAAAACATTTTTTATGCTTTAAAAGTAGATTTTTAATGTGAAATTAAGTTTTGACAGAAGTTAGTTAGACTTAGTGTAATAGGGGTTACGGTGTTTTTGACTCTAAAAGTCAACAAGGATACTGTCTAAGCTCTTACATAGTTTAGATTTTTAGAGTATCAAGTTTTAAAATAGATTTTAAAAGTTAGTTTTGTATAGTTTTCCAAATTTTATATCTTAAAAAGCTTGTGCCATCCCAGTCATTTTAAGTTCAAGTAGTTTTAGATTTAAGTGATCTAAAGCTTGTTTATATGTTCAAACTTTGGTTTATTAAACTTGGTACCCATTTAGTTAGTAGGTTTCTTGTAGTTATTTTACCGTTATAAGATATTTTGGCATGTTTGCCACTATAAGAATTTACCAATTATATCATCAGTTAAACAGTATTAACAGTCAGGTTCTAACTTGTATTTGATGTGCGTATCATTTTTTAAGACTACTCTTGTATAGCTCTTGTAATTAGTAGAAAATAGAAGTTTACATTTTAATAAGTCAATCTATAATAGTACTTTACCCATTTAGCATCTATAAAAGTGTCCATCGCTATATAAAGTATCAATTTAAGTCTCTTAGTCTAAGTCTTTTATTGATATCTTTGCAATAGTGGTATATCAGACAATTTATAATTTTTATGCGTTTGAGTGTTCCTTTTTGAATTTTATTTCTAGAGTATATCATTTTTCAAAATCCTTATATCTAGGTTAATCAATATTCATATTAGGAGCTTATTTCAAAATGTTCGGAAGTTTTCTATGAATTAGTAAATAAGCTAATTAGCATATTCGGATTTACTCAATTTCGACGATAGTCAATAAGCGCTGCACTGAATAGCAGTTTTTCAGTACAAAATACTGTGGAAAATCTTGTTTACTTGAATCTAATATTCTTTATTAGAAATTTCAAGTACACATCACAGCTTCCATTTATTCTTCTTATAGGTTTTTAATTTTCCATTTAGAAATTAAGCTAGTTATATGCCTAGAAGATTAGGAAAAGTGTTGAAATTTTCAAAGAAACCACCTTAGTTTCTGTTTAAGCGGTAATTAAAAGCTTAATTTTTAGCTTATTAATTAGTTAAAAGTTTGCAAAGTACATTTGTTAAGTTTGTAAGTGATAATCCAAGTTCCAACTTTTGTAGTTTTTTATACTTTTTTGCAAATTATCCCGAATTTCATTTTTTAGATAAGCCAAAAATAAGCTAAATCGTAAGGTTTGTTTGGTACATTTTTAATAGTTAAAGGTTGTCTGTTTTCATTATAGTGTAAAATTTAGTTAGTTACCGCGCCTACCCTTTACTTTCATCTTTAGCATTTTCTACCCTGTCTTTTAGGTTAAATAAAATAGATTTAATATTTTAATTTTAGTTTTAATAAAATTAGGTTTTAGTTTTTAATTGGTAAAATTAGGGTTCAATTGCTTTATAAAATTTGGGAATTTTTATTCCATTAAATTTCTGCACATTTTTAGTTGATAAAAACTATTTTTCTTTATTTTTCCAGTTAAATTTGTATTTTCTAGAAATTAAAATAGTTTTTTAGTAATTCCTTTTTCTTAGATAATTCATAGAAAATAGAAAAATAGTTGAAAATTTTTAATTCTTTTTGAGATAATTTTCTTTTTAATTCTAGTATTTTTGAAAAATAAAAGTAGAATTTTAGTGTTAATTTTTAGAAAAAGTTTATTTTTAGTAATTCATTTTTCTTTAAAAA
>BQNB010162611.1:0-14540 GCA_026074375.1 Tanacetum coccineum | reverse complement strand
ATTGAGGAACCGAGAACCGAACCGCGGTTCTAAAATTCTGTTCGGGTCGGTTCCGGTTCGGTTCTCGGTTCCGGTTCGGTTCTCGGTACATTTGCTCACCCCTAGTCGCATGTTCAATTCCTTTTGACTAAAGATATGTTGGAGACTCTTATGATCCGTATATATGACACTCTTTGTCCTATATAGATAATATCTCCAGATCTTAAGGGCAAACACAACCGCACCCAACTCCAGATCATGGGTGGTGTAATTCTTCTCATGAATTTTCAACTGCCTAGATGCATAAGCTATCACCTTACCTATTTGCATCAACACACAACCTAGTCTTAACCCGGACGCATCACAATATACCATAAAATCTTTTGGTCAATCGGGGAGAGCTAGAACAGGTGCATTACATAACTTATTCTTCAAAGTTTGAAATGCATTCTCCTACTCCTCACCCCAGTCAAAGATCTTACTTTTCTGATTCAAGATAGTAAGCGGCTTAGCTATCTTAGAAAAAGTTCTCAATGAATCTATGATAATACCCTGCTAATCCTAAGAACGAATGAACTTCAAACGGAGTTCTAGGGGCTTTCCAACTCCTAACAGCTTCAATCTTACTAGGTTCTACATGAATCCCATCACCATTAATTACATGCCTAAGAAACTGTACTTCTAGCAACCAAAATTCACACTTAGAAAACTTAGCATACAACCTCTCCTTCTTGAGCAGTTCTAATACCAATCCTAAATGCTCTTCATGCTCCTCCCGAGTCTTAGAGTAAATCAAGATATAATCAATGAACACTATCACAAACTTTTCTAGATAAGGTCTACATACCCGATTCATCAAATCCATAAATACCGCTGGTGCGTTAGTCAAACCAAAGGGCATTACTGTGAACTCGAAATGTCCATAATGAGTTCTAAACACAGTCTTTAGAATGTCATCTGTATGCACTCTCAGCTGATGGTATCCGGACCTAAGGTCTATCTTAGAGAAGTACTGTGATCCTTGAAGTTGGTCAAATAAGTCGTCAATCCTAGGGAGTGGATAATGATTTTTGATGGTCAACTTGTTCAACTCTCTATAATCAATACACATCCTAAAGGAACCATCCTTTTTCTTAACAAACAATACCGGGGCTCCCCAAGGCGATGAGCTTGGTCGAATGAAACCTTTATCCTAGAGTTCCTTGAGTTGACCCGACAACTCCTCCAATTCAGAAGGTGCCAAACGATAGGGAGACTTTGAAACCGGCATTGCTCCGGGGACTAACTCAATCCAAAACTCAATTTCCTGAATAGGCGGCAATCCTGATAGATCATCCAGGAATACCTTGGGAAAATCTCTCACTACCACGATCTCTTCTTGTTTCTTCTCTTTTGCCTTAGCACTCATTAACTATCTCGTCTTCTCTTCCAGTTTTTCTCTTAATACTCTAAGCACCTTTCCATCTAGTAGTGGTATCCTCACTACTTTCTCATGACAAATTTTCTCAGCCTTATGGTCAGACAACCAATCCATTCCTATAATTACATCAAAACTCCCACTTCCAAAGGGTATCAAGTTAATGTCAAACACATGACCATCTATTTCTAGTTTGCAACCCTTAATGACCTTATCAATCTCTACTAGCTGCCCGCTAGCTATCTCAATCTCATAACTGAAACCTAAATCACTGGGCTCTACGCCTAACAGAGGTATAAAAGTAGTAGAAACAAAACTATAGTCGGCACCAGAGTCAAATAAGGTAGTGGCATAATGTTCGTTTAGAGTAAACGTATCCGTCACGATGTTCGGGTCTTGGCGAGCCTCCTTTGCTCCCAACATGAATGCCCTTCCTCTTGCCTGGTTCCCTTGGTTTCCATGACCCTGACCTTCATTGTTAGCTAAAGCTTGGTTTGGACGGTTCCCTCTCGGCCCTTGTGCTTGATTCAACCTAGGACAACCTGACTTGTAGTGATTAGTACTTCCACACTCATAGCATGCTCCACGAGCAGCTGTGGGGTTTCTCGCATTCACCGGGTTTACATTCCTAGGCATGACTCTACAATCCTTGGCAATATAACCTGGGCAGTTACAGTTGAAACATGTGCGACAATGCGCCTCAGGTGGATGGTAAGTGTTATAGATGGTACACTTGGGTATCGTACCCGTGTTCTCTCTCTCGACAGGGTTGGTGGTTGTAGCAAAGGCATTTCCAATCCTTGTCCTTTTGTTGTCATCTCTTACATTCCTATCCTTGCTAGGTTCTCCCTCATTTCCTCTCTTCTCAGGGTTCTTTTTTATGGATCCATTCCTAAGGGCTTCATTAGTCAATGTGCCAGCTATCTGGACAGCCTTTTGGATGGTCTTTGGCTCCGTTGCTGCCACCATTCCTCGAGTTTATGGAGCAAGGCCATATACATACCTTTTAATCCTCTTACTTTTTGGGGTTACTAAGTGAGGAACTAACCTAGTCAACTCATGAAACCTATAACTGTAATGCTCCATCCGAGAATGGGTCAAATGTCACACTTATGGCATCAAAGCAAACACAAGCGGGAGACTTTATTCGTAAAATGGTTCAAAAACGTTCACCAAGAAAACTAAGGAAATAAATTGTCAAATACATCATGACTTCTAAATGAAATTAATTCAAATCTCTAAAGTCTAAGCGAAATACAAATTTAACTTCAACGTCTAAATGATTTTTAAAAGAAATGGGAAAGGTATCATCAAGTCGGTCCACTAAGAGCTCCTAAGCACTCTTCACTCATACCCGGCTTCCCTCATATTACATGCCGCAGAAAAAAGAAATGCGGCTGAGCTAAAGCTCAGTAAACAGATATATATAAACAAGTGGATAGATCAAATACGTAAAGTAAACGAAATGGAATCACCATAACCTGGTAGCAAAGATTTCATATATCATAAGAGCTGAACGAAACGAATAGTGAAACAAATCATATCGAAATTCCCCACGAGCTCGAAACAAAAGTCTAAATCATGCCATACGCTTAGACTAAATAATCATACATATATCATACCAATCTGTACAAGGGAGTTTCAATCTCCACATATACCGAAACAAAGTGGGGTGTTGGCACCACACTAAGCCATGCACCAAAACGAAACAAAACGAAGTACCTAGGAGGCATCCATACGCTCCCTATAAATTAAATCATATATGGCCAAGTGCATAGTAGAGACTACAAAACAAAAGGGAACGCCATGGACTGATCACACCGCCACAAATAATGCCACGCCATTGGTGCCTCAATGATGCGGCCATGGTACCTCCATGGCTAGTTAGCTTGGGCATCGGAACAAAACAAAGGGTTCATATAGCATATCGAAATGAAACATATTATGTCCAAAGAAGATCATGATCAACATACGAACAAACTTATACCATGGCAATGTCAAATGAAGCATATATCAAACAAATTCAAAGGGCTCAATGAAGTTATCAAAATAAGATAGCAACAAATAACGAATCATAGGATGGGAAACATAAATATGGATTTCAATGAGGCAAATAGATACGGATCAAATGTCATAAGAATCTTTAGGAGGAGGATATAATATATGTACCTTAACAGACCAGAAAATCAACCTACTCCCGCTTCAGATTATCTACAAGAATTAATGATCATTTAACAGATAGCTTCAAGTGACAGCTAGTCGCATACTTTAGTAATTTATTTGATTAGTAGCATTGGCCAGCCCTGACCATGGCGTGATTTCACAATTCAGTTTCCAACTTTTGCATTTCATTACTCGGGCAGAATTCCTCTGTAGTCGAAGTATTAAAGTCTTCCCATGACATACCTACAGTGGCCTCTCAACTTCGTGTGTAGATTTAAGAGTTTCACCACGTGAGAGGC
The DNA here is from genome assembly GCA_026074375.1 of Tanacetum coccineum. Classification (NCBI taxonomy): domain Eukaryota; kingdom Viridiplantae; phylum Streptophyta; class Magnoliopsida; order Asterales; family Asteraceae; genus Tanacetum; species Tanacetum coccineum. The sequence continues at coordinate 10,682 of BQNB010162611.1, read as the reverse complement.
TTACCAACAAATAAACCAGCAGTGTACTTTACCTTTTGGTTTACCTCACACCCACTCATATCCTGAACTGACTCCCTTCTCTATCCAACAGGTATAGACTATAGCACCTCCTTTACCATCATACTCTTGCGGGTTACAAGTTAAGAACTCCTTATAAGTACAACCCATATGGTCGTTATTTGCAATGACATTCGTAACATCGCCCTAGATTTTCTATTTTGTTAAGTTATCGTCTTAGTTTTGTTGCCTACCCATAGTTGATTTAGTGCGTATTGCCTTGTTATTAGTTAGCTATGCCTTCCTATTTTCGTAAGAAGTCTCGTTGGGGAACCGTTTTCCCAACTAGACTTAAGCGTTATAAGGAGCCTCTTGTGGAACCGAAGGAGATAGGATAGTTAATCGTTTGTTGGATGCGCGTAATAGGGCTGGGATGACACGGGAAGTTGTAGGTGATTTCTTCGGAGCAAGTCAAACCCAAGCGAGGCCCAGCATAAGTTTATCCCGTCCTTTACCTCGTCATGTTGTTATCGATTATTTCTTTCGGATATTTCGTATTTTGGGAATTGTTGCGAGACTTTTGTTCCTTTATGTCGTTCTGATTTTATTTTGATATAAGTAAGTAGTTATTTGATGGAGCATCCTTTATGTGTTAAGTTGGAGTGGTTTAAGATGTGAAATGTGATATATGTGCTTATATGTGAATTATGATTGAAATAGGTAGTCATGGAAGTAAGTACACGTGTGAAATGAGGCACTTATAATTATGGTGGCCAACATAATTATAAAGGCATCACACACGTAGACTTGTGATCATGATTGCATTTATTTGTGTTTGGTTGTAAGGTGGTAGTGTAATATGTTTTTTTATATGTGTATTAATGATAAGGATGGTGGTATGGGTAGAGAATTATTCTCCTACCCTAATTGGAGGATATATTAAATTGAGTTGTATAGATAGTAAGTTTCTCTTCTATCTAGTATTTACGGATACCTAGTATTATTATTATTATTGTGGTTGCTTGTTGCTCGATTGTTTGTCCGGATCTGCTCTTTCGAATATAGGCGCGTTTCGTTAGTTCTTTCATTGCATTGATTACTCGTATGAGTATTAAAGGTTTCTTTTAAACATTAAGTGTTCCTAACATATTAGTGTGGATCATTACTCCCTTTTTTGTATATCCCTTGGTTTTCGTAACCCATTGGCGACGTGTTAGTATCGATGCTTTTAGGTTTGCTTTGTTGATCGTTATTTTGGATAAGACCTTACGTTTTCTTTTGGGTACGTAACGTCTTGCATGAGTTTTCTTGTACGAGTTCGTTTGATTTTATTTTGAGTATATGGTTCCTGGTATTTTCTTTCGTTTTCAAACAATAGAATTGTGTTAGGGTCTGTACGGTGTTTTACGATCCCTGTTGGTATTATGGTGTCCTTTGTTTGAGTAACATATTTTATAATTGATGTCTAATTATAAAAACCCTTTGGAAGTATTGTGTTGGTGTTTGGAGAAAACTGTGTATAAAATGATCTTTGTAAATAGATTTTATTTTATTATAAAAAGCAGGTTTAAAGTGATTCATAGTGGTAAGGTACGATACACCATTAGATAACCATCTCTAGATTTTTATGACAACCAGAATGATTTTTTTTTCAAAGATTACATTTAAGACAATTTCATTATTATTTAAAATGATTTTTATACTTAAAGTGACTTTCTTAATTTAAATTGATTTTTATAAAAACATTATTTAATTTGGCCTTTCGAGTAAAGTCGATAATTGGTATAAGAATTTCCGTCTTTCGTATTGATATTTTTTTATGTGTTCATTTGTCGTGGTACGCCTGTTGATTTTCTTTCGTTTGCGCTTTCACTCGGTGCATATACGTATCCTTTCTTTCAAAGGATTCTTATGTCATTTGATCCACGTCTATTTGCATATGTGGAATCTCCTATATGCATTTTAGCCTTTGACTCGATATTCGTTTGTTATCCTATTCGATTGTTCGTAACCCTTGGAGTTCGTTGATACCGTTGAGTCGTGGAAGCTTTGATGTGATTGTGGGAATGGACTGGTTGTCCAAGAGGAAGTTTGTGATAGTATGTCATGAGAAGGTGGTTAGGATACCGTTGGAAGGTGATGAGATACTTCGGGTTCATGGTGAACGTACTCAAGGAGTCGTGAAAACCTTAATGAACACAAAGGTAGATGAACCAAAATTGAGTGATATTTCCGTCGTACGAGATTTTACTGATGTGTTTTCGAAAGACTTGTTGGGGCTACCACCGCAGCGACAAGTTGAGTTCCGTATAGACTTAGTTCCTGGAGCGACGCCGGTCGCGAAGTCTCCATATCGTTTGGCACCCTCGGAAATGCAAGAATTGTCTGGGCAACTTCAAGAGTTGCAAGACAAGGGTTTCATACGACCTAGTCATTCACCGTGGGGAGCACATGTGTTATTCGTAAAGAAGAAAGATGGATCTTTCCGTATGCGTATCGACTATAGGGAGCTGAACAAATTTACTGTTAAAAATAGTTATCCGCTCCTTAGGATCGATGACTTATTTAATCAGTTATGAGGAGCGTTTCCTTTCTTAAAGATAGATTTTCGATCAGGTTATCATCAGCTAAGAGTGCATGAGGATGCCATTCCATAAGACCGTTTGAAAAGAAGGTACGGACATTTTAAAGTCTACGATTATTGCCTTTTGGGTTATCCCAATGCACACGGTTTTTCTGGACTTAATGAACCAGGTTTGCAAACCGTACTTAGGTAGGTTTGTCATCGTATTCATTGTTGGACATTCTGGCCTTATCAAAGTCGTAAAGGAGGAACATGAAGTTCATTTGAAGGTAGTGTTGGAGTTAATGGGGAAGGGAGGAAGTTGTATGCTTAGTTTTCTAAGTGTGAGTTTTGGTTGTGGAAGTGCATTTTCTTGCAAGTGGTCAACCATAAAGTATTCACGTAGACCCGTGTAAGAGTGAGGCTGTGGAGGAATGAGATGATTGTTCTTATGGTTTGGCAGGTTACTACCGATGTTCATCGTTGCGTTTTTTTAAGATTGTTGAAACCTCCCGTACTTCCCTAATGAGAGGAATCAGAGTATGAGCGTAGAGGTAGAAACTAGAATTAGTCTTTTCAGACTTTGAAGTATTAATTTGTGTGATACTCGTTAAAGTGATGTAGTGGGTGATGCGGATAAAGCGAATGTAGTGGGTGATGCGTTGAGTAGAAAGGAGAGAGTGAAATCAAGACGAGTAAGAGGAATGATACTGGCAGCCCAAAGTGAGGCGTTCAAGCAAGAGAACGTACTCACAGAGAGGCTACATGGTTTAGATCAATAGATGGAAAGAAAAGGAGACGAGAATTGGTACTTTATGGATCAAATTTGGGTTCTATTGGTAGGAAGTGTAATGTATGAGATCCATGCATCAAGATACTTGGTACATCCTGGAGCGGATAAGACGTACTATAACCTTGGAGACGTGTATTGGTAGCCACGTATAGAAAAGGATATAGCTACCCATGCTAGCAATTATCGGATTTGTTTAAGAGGTGAAGGCTGCAATGTTAAAGACTTTTGGCTTGCTGCAACAGCCTGAGATACTTGAGTGAAAATGAGATAGAATCACCATGGATTTTATCACTAAATTTCCAAGGTCAAAGTAGTGAGTATGATGTGATTTGGGTGATGGTCGATAGACTGACCAAGTTAGCTCATTTTCTAGCTATACAAGAAGATTTCAAGATGTGAAGTTGGCAAAGATTTATATTGATGAGATAATAGTAAGGAATGGAATTCTAGTGATGATCAACTCAGATTGAGATGGATGATTTACCTTGTGGTTTTAGCAGACGCTGCAAAAAGTGTTAGAGACGTGATTGGATTTGAGTATTGCTTAGCATCCTCAAGCAGATGGACAAAGTGAATGTATGATTCAGACTTTGGAAGATATAATGAGGGCATGTGTTATCGATTTTGGTGGTAGTTATCATTCGAGCATTCGGTGTGCTCCGTTTAAAGCTTTGTATAGAAGTAAATGTAGGTCGCATGTTCTATGGGCAGAGATTGGAGAGAGTAGTTTGACTGGACTTGAGTTAGTACAAGAAACAACTGATAAGGTAGTGTTGGTAAAGGAAAAGCCCTAAGCGGCGAGAGATCATCAAAAGAGCTATGTTGATTATAGGCGTAAGCCGTTAGAGTTTGAGGAGGGAGATCTTGTATTGTTAAAGGTGACGCCTTAGAAGGGCATAGTTTGTTTTGGAAAGAAGGGTAAGTTAGCACCAAGATATGCAGGACCGTTTGAGATCCTTGGAAGGATTGGCCCTGTGGCTTATAGGTTGAGGTTACCTGAGGAGTTGAGTAGCGTGCATGACACATTTTATGTGTCAAATATGAAAAAGTGTCTGGCGGATGCTAATTTGCATGTGCCATTGGATGAGATCATGGTCGACAAGTCACTTCGTTTTGTCGAGGAACCAGTAGAGATTATGGGTCGAGAAATTAAGAAGTTAAAATGTAGGAAGATAGCGCTTGTAAAAGTTAGATGGAATTTGAAACGTGGTCCTGAATTTACTTGGGAACACGAAGACCAGATGAGGATTATGTATCCAAAGTTGTTCTTTGACTGAGTTATTGAGCCTGCTAGTTAAATCTCGGGACGAGATTTCCTCAAGGAGGGGATACTATGACATCCGTGATTTAATTAGGTTAGTGATACCTTTAGAAATGGTTAAGAGTTCATTTTGTGTGATTTCTTATGTGTTATGTGTTATATATGTGTGTTAAGTGGTTTAAGTATGTACATGATATCATTTTTAGGTGTATGGGCATCTCATTTTGAGTGCATTTGTGTTTGGTAATGAGCATTCCATTTGTTCACGTGTAGTGATAATGGAAATTAATGGCGTTTTGCATGCAATGCTACGTCAATAGTTGGATGATTTTGTAATAAGCGTTTATGGGAAATGTAGCATGTTGGAAATAAGTGAAGTGAGTGAAATATAGAAGTTTGTAGCAAACTATCTAAAAACAGAAAGGGAAATGTGAAATGAAAAGTTATTTTTAGAAAGTTAAGTAAGTAGCGTTTACGTAAAAAGGTTTAATCAAATTAGCTTAGGTTTTTATGAAAACTTAAGGTAATGAAGGTAAGTAGTTAATTAATGATTAAATAAAAAATATAAAAATATAGTAAAAGGGGTGTTTGGACGATCGGCTAGGAAAAATAAAGAAAAGAAAAAAAAGAGTTTTATCCTAAAACTAATTCTAGTTTGATAAGGATTATGATTAAATGCCTATTTAATAAAAACCCTAGCTCATACCCTTCCCCTCTTGTTGTGAGTCGTACGCCCCCCCTAAGAACAAGGAGAAATCAAAAAGTTTGATCAAGAATTTGCAAGGATTGGTGGTGTTAGGATCTAGAAATCAAGAGGTAAGGCTTCTGATCTTGTTTATTCTTTTCAATTCATGTAACAATTAATATGGTGGATCTAGGGTTTACAGAAAATAAATGAACTTTGATGATGTTATAATGATTAGGGTTAGTTTAGGATCATGATCATGCATGTTGCATGTTAGGGTTTGCATTAGAACATGATTTAGGTTATGGCAGATTTTTGGTTCGTGTTCAACTGATGTTATCTCAATGATAGTAACGTGTATAAAGGTGTTTCTGGTGTCTAAACAGTAGCCCAAAGAGTCTAGTTTTCAAAAAGTCCAGCCTCGAACGATTTTAAGGTCGGGAAGTCATTCAAATATTGTTTACACTAAAAGTTGTCAAAACAGTAAATACGGGTCAGAATTAGGTCATGTTTGGGAGGGTAAAACCCTAACTTAAAAGTGGAATTAATGTTATCCATATCCGAATTGGGTATACATTTTAGTGTGTAATCAGATCCGAATTGGGACAATTTTGAAGTTTCATTTTATTTGGTGTAGTTGCACATGTAATGCGCACATGGGAATCACAAGGTAGTTAATTAACTCATAAATGAACTTAGGTGATTTTTGGTGTAATTTATAGAGGTCATCAAGTAAGGGTTTTAAGTACGTAAAGATACACTAAAATTCTGCAATTCCCAATAGATTGTAAGTAACTAGTGTAAGGTGTTAATGAAGTGGTTAAGGTTGGGCATGGTGTCGGGGTGACCCATGAGGGTTAATCAAGCCCTTAGACATCCATCATATGTGTGTTACATGGACTAGAGCTTTTAGCTTGGTCGCATGTAACCGTGTTTATTTATTTATATAGTTGCGTGATAGGAATTGGAAGCTGCGTTATGAGCATTCAGGTGAGTTACATAGTCCCACTTTTTACATTGTTTTAAACTTGGGATGGAAATGATGCAAGTGTTGAAATGAGTTTTAAATTGCTGTGATTGTGTGTTAATGTAAATGCATGGACTATTATGTGACTGATATGCGTTATGTGCTACATGTTATGTGATGAGATATTGATTGTGGACTAAGTCAGGAGGGTTACTTTCGGGTATCCATGGCCTGTTTAGTGGAAGGTATTGTGGCCTAGACAGGAGGGTTACTTATGGGTATCCATGGCTTGGGCTAGAGGAAAACCACAGGGACCTTGGTATGATCCAAGAACGATTGAGGTCGTCTGCTTGGTGTTTGAGTGATTGTTTAGATTTGTGGAACTAGTGATAGAGGGTTTATACCTGAGGCACTAGTTGGAGCGGATAGGTACGCCTACCCAAATGTGTTATGATTGTTTGATTGAATTGCATGTTAGCTTGTATGTTAGTTAGCATAATTGTCATGCAAATGTATTGTTTTTATAATCACAGTAATTCGGTTAATGATTATGGAAATGGATTTGAAATAAGTGTCTGAAAACCTATGTTTCTCACCAACCATTGTGTTGACGTATAAGCATCATTTTCAGGTATTCAGCAGGATGAGGTTAAAGTTAGGAAAAGTGGCTAGATGGACCGTAGGCAGCTGGCGAAGTTTAGTTATCTAGATTTCATTTATTGTTTTGGATGAAAAATGTTATTTTATTTTGTATTGTTAGGATGTATGAATGTTTGCATGTCATGACTTTGGCATGAACTGCCTTCATTTCAATGTCAGACGCCTTTTGGATTTTGTTGATGTGTTTGGGTATTTTCATGACACTACGTGTCTATACCTTGTATTTTATGCATGTTTTAGTTTCTCTATATAGACGCCAATGTGTTGTGATGATTCCCTTTCTCTTTACGCCTCGTGTTTCCGCCTTGGCGGGGTGTGACGATAAAGAATGAAAAGGAAGAGCCGACATGAGTCTCCAGTTCCTATACTGTAGAATATTATCTTAAACATCAAATCAATGAAAAATTAATCGAGAGGCTTGTAGAAAACCAGAAATTTAATGACTCACTGTCAGCAGCCCGAGTAGGTAAAATAAAGCGAAAGACTTACAATTTACTACCTAAAGGGCCTGTGCACGACGCAATCCTTAAAAATAGAATAACCAAAAAGGAGGACATAGGAGGAAATTTTGAAATACCATGTAACATAGGAGGATTAAAACACACAAATGCCTTAGTTGATCAAGGATCTTATGTGAACGTCATGCCCTTTTCCACCTACAGTAAGCTGACCAATGAAAGACTTGCAGAAACCGAAATGAGGCTCTCCCTAGCTAGTCATTTGTATATCTATCCTTTAGGAATAGCTGAAGATGTATTAGTGGTGTTGCTGGTTATGTTTACCCCGTAAACTTCGTCATTTTAGACATTAAGGAGGACGAAAGAAGGCCCTTCATTTTAGGAACACCATTCTTGACCATAGCTAAGGCCATGATTAAGTTTGATAAAGGGACGATCACTTTAAAATTGGGGAAAATCAAAATAAGATTCCAAAGGATTCCCGAACCACATGGAAAGATCGAAAAAGGGATTAAGAACGACATAGAACCAATATCTCCTATAATGATTGTCAATAGGTTAGTCCTAGAATAGGAGGAGAAGATCAAGCTTCATCAAGAGAAGAAAATGAAGTTTAACCAATGGATGAACAAAATTTTCAAGTGTCATGCACTCGTGATAATGGAAAGTGAAGTTGCAGACGAAGGAGAAGTCACGTAAAAGCATGTGACTTTGAGTCTAGCTACAAGATTCGTAAATAAAGAAAAGCGCTTTTTGGGAGGCAACCCAATATTTAATTTCCCGCATTTAGGAGTGTCGTGTGTTTTAATTATTGATTGTTTGTTTTATTATGTAATCGTGCTTTGTTTTGTTTGTAACCTCGTCTTATATTCAATCAAAGGTATTTTGCAAAAAATAAGTGTAGGGGAAAATATCCGATTTTTAGAACCAAATTCAAACATGTAAAAATAAATAGTTTAGATTAATTCGTGTCAGTTTCGAGTCATGTGATTGTAATGATTAATTTCCAGGTTTTATGAAGTATTTTCTACAGGAAACAACTAATAAGATTGCGTGTAGGAAATTTTCTTGAAAAACGAATTGGAAATTCTCTCAAGCTGTGGGGACGGCGTCTGGAAAGTGTGTGACGCCGTCTGACCTACAAAGAGACACCGTCACGATTTATCATGACAGCGTCTCACCACCAATCTTGTGAAAATTTAACTTTTTCTATTATTTTTGAAAAATAAAATGTGCAATATCTAAAAATTTGTATTTTTCTTATGAACCTGCAGAAACCTAGAATTACATCATCGCTTTCATCCTATCTTTACTGCTTTTGTTACTACTTTTGTAGAGTCAACCCTAAAAATATCGTTGTATATATCATATCCCGTCAATTTTACGCTTGGTGTAGTTGTTTTCTTGTCCTTGATTTACAGGTTATATTTGATGAGAAGAATCTTGAAGTTCTTAGGAAGTTTCATTGGACGATTCTTGGAGGACGATTTAACCAGTTATCGTATGTTTCTTCTCCATTATTGTGCAAACCAGGGGAGTACTAGTTTCTTTCGCTCTCTTTCTTTTCTCTTTTATTTCGTTTTTACGGGTACTTTTAAGAACATTGGGGACAATGTTCAGCTTAAGTGTAGGGGGAAAACAAGCCTTAGAAACTATTCCTCCAATTGCATTTGCTTTGTCCTTAAAATGAAGGGCAATATATCGAAACATACCAAAAAAGGTAATTTTGACCAAAATTTAAATTTTTTTATAACACACACCAACGAAAACCGAGTATTAATAGTGTCTCATGGATAGGAATTTATATGACTAGCACAAAAACCCTCAAAATTCTACCCCAAAAATATGAGGTTCGCCTTTAGATCTATAGGAATTCGGGTATCCATCATTGATACCCAAGAAATTTTTAGCCTTTAACATGTTCGAGTTAAGGTTCGAATGCAGTCATATGTGTCTATTCCGTCGTTACGGATGTGTACGTGTGGTCTTTGTCGCCTTTTCTGGAACATTGGTATTGGTTTAAAATTATATGAGTGTACCGGTAGTATATTAAATTCTAGAACTTGTTTTTGTGATGCATCCTGAGACCGCATAGTGTGAACTAGGATTTGCTAGATAAGAGGCACTAGGATTAACCCATATTTTAAACCTGTAATTGTTATTATGGTCACCTCGATCATATAACTATCCCACACCCTTGTCATGCACTCACTTTTAGTGCAGGATACCCTTAGTACACCCCTCCGAGCCTAACCTTTTTCACGGTTCTCGTAATTTTTTTGTTAAGTCAGACTATTAATGAAGAGCATTGTCACCCTTAACCAATTGTTACACGCAAATCGCCTTAGCCTACCTTGTATGTACTCCCTTTTAGTACTTTATTGTTTTAACACAATTTAATTATTTGAGTACACGGTTGCTAAGTCTTTATCCTTGTAAATACAGTTTTTGGTCGATTGGGAATCATGATAGTATTCATTTTATGAAAAATTAGGGAAGAAGTAATTTATTACCCCCAATAGAGCTCAATAAGCTCTATGTTATTTTGATCCACCTCAAATCGGGTCATTAGTTAGATTAGTATGAGTTTTAAAACTCAAGTGTAGGGGTGCAATTATAAGCCCCAAGTGATGTATATATAAAAAAGAATATAAAAAAGAGAAAAACAAAAAATAAAAAGAAAAGAGATTGATGTAGAGTTGTGTAAAGTTTGTACATCTTTGTCTGAGTTCTTGGCTTAGCAACCAAAATAGCGTGTATTCCTATAAATAATTAGCTAACCCTTCCACCCCAAATTCACCTAAAAGCCACCCAAATATATCCCATCTGTTGTCGTTTCCATTTATGTTATCTTACACCTACACATCACAACCCTTTAAAAGCCCTCTTTAATAGTAATGACTAGTACTTGCGCCTAGCGGTAGAGGTTTTGATCCTTTACCAAGCCTATGGTAATTTGTATGCTATGACAGGTAATGAGTGTTAAATTTTCCATTTCCATATTGTTATAATTTATTATACACCCGAGTGAAAGAGAGAATCCAAACACTTATGTGAGGTGCTAGTGTATACTTTATGTGCTGTTAATCACGAGGTCTAAAAGGTTGTGTTGTAAAATATGTTTAAACAGTAAGTTAAATTCCCCCAATATCGCTATTGTCTAGGTAGAAAAGCCCATTTGCTTGAGGACAAGCAAATCCCAAGTGTAGGGGTATTTGATAATGTAACACCCCCAAAAATACAACAACGCAGCGGAATACCACTTTGGGGTGCTACTTCATAATACACAGCGCTAGAT
>BQNB010162610.1:0-14540 GCA_026074375.1 Tanacetum coccineum | reverse complement strand
TTTTAGGAGCTTTATAGGTCATTTTTAGGGACTTAAAACCCTATTGCACTACCTTGAATCCATATTTTAATCAAGTAAGATTATTTATCTTTAATCATTCAATATGTCTATATGTTGTTTGTTTAATTTATCTTCTTGCTTTATTTATAACATGCGAGGCTAAACCCTCCTTTCTATTTATCTATGGTTGCATGAAACTTAGGTTGTAGATCCTTTTGATGTTACTTCTTGTTAATGAATGTGCACGTTAGGCTTTAGAAAACCAGCCTTTGTCTGTATCGCTGTTGATATGTCGTGTAGAAAGGATACCATCGATAACAGTCTTCATACTACCTTACCCACTATATGGTTGATCTCTCTTAAGTTATTTCACATGCATTTAATATACTCTTAGGAGCCTTGTAATAGTATTCATACTATCTTACTTGTGCGTTGCCTTAACGGAATATTAAATAGACGGCGAGTTCATGTAATCCGTTCATGATCTAGGAAATACTTACATAGATCATCACAAGTGTGACAAAGCAACGGATCTAGGAGAAGCAATCTGAGGAGTATTGCATGATTAGGTAAATACATTTACTTATCATAAAAGTTATCACCAGTAGAATAGATTATAATTAGTTTAGTAATTGGTTAATCAAACCAACCTCCCAAACCATGAATTTACCTACTTTCTATTAAATATAAAAACACAAAAATAATCTTCTCTCAACCTCTAGAATTCTGTTAGACCGTGATCAAGCCTTCCCAACCTACTCCCCTAGAGAACGATAACAACCCCCGAGTCTTGCTTATACTACACTGCAACGATTAGGTACATTGCCTAAGGGATTGTAAAACTTCTTGTAGAAGTCCCTTACGACCTCCGCATCACGAGGCTTGGATACGCCCGTGCGTTGCAGGGGTCTGTTTTTGTGTAAAATCTTGTTGTTAAATATGTGAAGCATAGTATAAGTTTATATCTCGGCGGTTGGGTTTGAAAGACGTCTTGCGTTAGACTAGAGTTGTTTTTGTGTAAAATCTATTTGCTAATTATGTGAAGCATATCTATTTGATAAGGCGTTCATACCCGTGCGTTGCACCGGGTTTGTTTTTTGCAAAAAAATGTACTTTTAGTTAATGTTAACAACATCATATCACATCACCCCTTAATAATGTATACTTGTTATTAAGAGCTATTTCATTTGTATTGATCTGCTTTCAATTATTTTAGCATAAAAGAGTTATTTCACATTACAAAAATTATACGTAAAATATTCTTTAAAAATTCTATGTCAAACATAAAGCCAACATGAGTGGATGCTAGCTGCTCTAACACTAAGGCCAAATGATGTGAAAATGATTTTAGAAAACTGAAGATAAAACATGTAACAATTTATATACTAATAAAGTAGTTGTTTCAAAAAGATCATAAGACTATTATTTAAATTAAGACTACGTCTTCTATCCCCTGAAATCCTAAATAACCAAAGACTTGTTTTTCATTATACTTGTTTAGATTCAAAAGGTTGTAACCACAATCAAGTTTGTCAAATTAAATACTTATATTCGTTCATATATTTCATAGCTTTATAAATATCGTTTTGAAAATCTTCTACCCGATAACGATCATGATGGCTTCATCATCAAATAGTATCTGCATGAACTTACATATCCATTTATGTGTATTCCAACATACGAATCTTCCAAAGATAATATACATGTTATACCTTGGACTATTCCTTCACTATTGGAAACCGAAACCGACATGAAACATGAATACCATCTCGATCACGGATACTTGAACCTATGGAGCTAGCCACGTACAACCTCTAAACTTGAGTAGTCGAAACCCACATTCGCTGCCGTCTTAAACTTGCAGTCGTCCTTTGTTTTGGTGAATTGTAGGTTTTAGGTTTTCATATTGTGAAGAGCGTGTTTTTTATTTGTACTACTCGTAACCAATTGACCTAAACTTCTGGGAACTCTTATTTATAGAATCCAGATATCGTGGAACATTTATTGGTGAGGAGATGATAGGAATGTGGGATGGAAACCTGAAGAGGTAGTGTTGCAGGCGTTTTTTTTTGTTTCACAAATACTTGTAGCATCCAAGCACAATAAACTAACATTTTTTAGAAATTTTATACGTAGTCGAACACAAATGATGATGCCTCCTATTTGTTTGATGCTTGTTTAATGTTTCCATTTCGTCCATCTTCAATTATTTTTCGCGTTTTAAAAAATGATTGGAATTGGTTGAAATGTGGTTTGGGTTTAAATAATGAGTTAACTTTGTGTATGTTATGTGATTTTATAAGCTTGAGAATGTGCGTATAAGTTTTTTTAGTTAACAATACTTGCAAGTGCAACTAAAACAACAAAGAAACCACCCTTGACCAAGCCACAAAATAGCTCAAAAATACCACCATAACCACAAAATCACCATCGGAACCACTAAAACCACAATGAAACCACCCAAGCTCGAAACACCACTTGTTAAATCAAGATTCGGTGGTGTCGGCGGCGGAATCAGTTGATGGTGGCAGAGGTTCCGGTGGTTGTGGTAGCAGAAGAATATGCTTCGAGCCTTCTGGCGGTGGTGGGCATGACATGTTGTGTGAGTGAAAAAGAAGAGAGAATGACACTGGAAATCCGAGAGTGCTATTTTGTTGTTGTGTGACTTTTAAGTTGATTATATATGAATTTTGGGGTGGGCTGTTACATGGCGATAAATGAGGTTACAAATGGACTTTGTACGTTTTATAAAAAGAATATAAGCAATTAAAGCTATATTTGTAACAGCCCATACGTTTTGAATGTGTAGGTTACAGAATTGAATGTATTAACTTTCATAACAAAAAAAGGCCCATGTGGACGGACAAAAAGTTGAAAACTGATTTAATATGGCAGTTTTTTTTTGTTTCTTAAAGTTGTGTCTTAACAATGAGGCTTTATACATTCCATTTAGCAATAAAAATATTTGGTTTTGAATAATTAATACTCCTCATTAAATCTACAAAACTCAATCTTATATTATATAAGATAGTTATAGACATACCCTTTTTAATCCGTCTCCAGCAATGTCGTCTCGAATCAACCCATTTTAAACACACACACTCTTTTTTCATTTCTTTCCTGTTGACTTAATCTTTAACTACACCACTTTCTTAAATTAGCAATAACACACTTATTTTTCTCCCACACACCCCTATGAAACACACAGGTTTTTTTTCCGTTCTATAATCCTCATACCGTACCCAGGGGCGGACCCAAGATTTTCAATAGGGTGTTGCACAAAGAAAATGTTAGGCCAACTAAGGCAGCACAAAATATTTTTGGGGTTGCACATACAAAAAAAGAGCAATTTTGAAATTTTTTGCACTGCGTGATCTAAAATTTGGTGTAGCCCGTGCCACACCCGACATCTATGTGGGTCCGTCCTTGACAGTACCTAAGACTAGAAAATACTTACTAGATATAAGTTTTCTTTTACTAAAAAATCTTATGAAAGTTTTATAATACACAAGTTTTTCAAAACACGAGGCTAGAATAAAGGGTGCTCCATTTGCAGTTGTATTAAACACTAGTGTTTTTTCAGTAGCTTGAAAACTTTTAGTTGAGAGAATGAACTATATTCAACATTTGCTATGGTTGTCCGACCATTTCATCTATTGTTCTCGCATCAATGCAAAGTCGAGTAACAAAGTTAAGAAAATGAAACGTCCATCACTTGATTTTTTCATCTAACTATTTCTTTAACAAAATATAGTATTCCACGCACACATACAGAAAAGGACTTTTTAAAATACAAACAATCAAAAGAGATCAATGTGCTAACTACTTTCTCTTCTCGGCTACTACGCTGCAATGACGATGCCAATAAGTGTTGGCACTAATGCCCCGTTTCGACGTTCTTTGTCAAGCCGTAGTAGATGATCTAATAATGAATAGTAAGAAGAAAAGGCATATAAACTTTCTTTCGCATTTAAGTTATTTTGAAAGAACAATTTTTAAACTTTTTAAAACCAAGAAATAATACATTACAAAATTCAGCTCAAGTTTATAAATGAAAAATAAAAAGCTGTAATGATGATTATTTTTTTTAACTGTGTTTTTTAATATGTGGACAATTATTTTGTAACGGATGACTATATTAACAATTTTTTTTACATAATTTATGTTTGTTTAAACTCACAAATTAGTAAACTACGAGGCATGCAGACCCGTGCGATGCACACGGGTTGTGTCAATTTGTTTTTCGTATGGGGTACGTATAATGGTCGCTTGCATAATTATTATAAATTATCAACATATTCATATTAGATACATAACAAAATGGAGATTCTCAGATGTAGATATCTTAATCGAGAGCTTTTAATTTCAAACGTTTGATTTACTTGCAATATTTACTTGAAACACACAATACGTCTAGATGATCTAAATTAGTTTTTATCATGTCAGTGCAATTTCCTATTGATCTTCCTTGTGCCATTGCCTCAACTAATATACTGCAGTTGCGTTGTACCTTTAAGAACTTACATTATAGCAAAATTCATAACCATAGTGTTGAACCCTTCTCTTTGCAAGATTATGCCAAGGCCCCACATCAACTGAAGCAAGCACTGAAAATGTAAAAATGAAAATAACAACATGGTCTCTAGTTTAACCACATAAAAAACCAAAAACATTCAACATCATATGCAACACAGATATCTTACCTCCTCTTCCTGACCTGAAACAAAGTCATGAATCAAGTACACTCTAGGAATGTTCATTTCCGAGGCTTATAAAGACACCTGAATTGAATCAGTAGCTACGACATGTCAGCATAAGAGTCCATATTATATAATACATATATCACCAAATGAAGTAGTTCAAATTAACTAAATCTGTACATATGTCAAATTTAGTATCAACATTAAAGAGAGAAGAAGCATATAACTCTCTATGATACATGACTTGTTAATACCTGAGACATCGTACATTGAACTGAATAAGAACGTGCAAAAAACGACCTCTAAGATGAGAACATGGTTTTCGGTCCAATGCATTAAGTGTTGTTTGTATAGAAGTCTCATCATCGTAGGAAACAATAACATGACAACCTCTCTCATCACCAAGATATACTCCTTTTACTGTTCTATGTAAGCTAAATGCTGATGCAATAAAATCTAAAGTAAGTCCAACAGCTGGACCACATTTAGCTACATAAAAGTTAGAACTTAACTCTTGGTGACACCCTTTAGGGCACGTAAACTTTGGGAAACCCTTTATGTATATTCTACTACAACTCTGCAACAAATTTATTAAGAAAGAAAAAGTGAATTTTCCTTAAACTAAATAGTATCTATACCATCGTAGCAGAGCAATCCGTCGTAACCAATTTTGGTGTTTCAGCAACTCTGCCTACCATGTACCATTCAATGCTGGACCTGCCATACCAATGGGTTTAAGAACATAAACTGAGTCACATTGCACACACTAAAGTGCTGGTTTTTTTAAAAGAAAGAGAATGCTTAAAGTGTTTTAATAGGTCTAAAATTGCAAGTTGAATGGGTAAATTTGGGTCATATTTATCTGTAATTGGGTTAAGCTAAAAAAGAAACGGCTCGAACGGGCCACAAATCACAATAAAAGCAAAATTGTCAAAGCCTACAAACATTGGCCCTATAGCAATTGCGTTAACTTACCTGTTGGTCTTGGTTTTGGATCTTGGATGCTTCTTGTAGTCCATTTGTGATATACCTTCGCTTCCATGGCTTTGTTGGTGTCGGTGCGCTTCAGGTCTGCAATTCTGATGGTTTCTGGTTGTATTATAATCATTTTTCCTGCACTTTTTCCCAATGAACGTGAACTTCTATTGCCTGCCATTATCTTGTCGGATTGCCAAAAATACAATTTTAGCCAACATTCAAAACTACTAATTTAGATAATTCATACAGTTTATCTTTTTGTTCAGCCATTAACTTTATCACAATGAAATCATATCAGAAGTGCGTATTTTTGTTAATAAGATCAATACCATAGTTTATTAATTACAAAACCAATCAATACCATTTGTTCTTAAATTGAGCGGATAGGTTAAAAAAGCTATCCCCAAACACCCTTTAACTTATAACCAATTATCTGTTTCGCTTCCATTTTCTACGTGTCCTATAAAATCCTCTACTTAATTTTACTGGGTAACCCTTTACCAAAAAAAATATAAAATCCTCTACTTCAATTCACAATATTTCGATAACGACACCAAACATTCCCGGGTTTGGCTTAGCTGATAACCAACCCAAACCTCACCACGAAATTATGCATCATGAACTTAGGGTCAACACCTTCCTAAATCAGAGAAAAGCCACATTTATTATAATCAAGTTTTATAGCACATCATGAGCTTCTATGATCACCTATAAAAAGTATATAATGCCATAAGCGTACATAATGTAAAAAGAGAGAATCATTCAACTTATAAACTAATGACTTGAAATAAGAGTTCGATAATCAATTTTAAGAGTTTAGAGTCTAATGAGTAGCTAGTCATGATAGTATACGATATACGATGAAACTCGGCATTAAGAACACATACCTCGCTCGAACTTTCTTAGCATGCTTAACATGCTGCTGCAACGGATCCATAGGACATAAGTTCTCAACATTTTCGGAGCTCTACGACCAAAAAAGGGTAAAATTTTAGAAATTATTAATGTTATCCTCTTAAATTTTTAGAAACTACACTCAGAAAAAGTTGTCATACATTTATTTTAAACATCTGGGGAGGACATTGTCAAGGCAATTTTATTAAGGCAATGCAATGAGTGAAACTAAAAAACTACAAACCCCCTTTTTTGACCCATTTTGACCTAACCCCTTTTGATATGTTACCCAACCGGCACAACCCACTCATTTTACCCCCGCTAAAGTAGCTATATGCGCAAGTGAAAATAATAGGTATGTGAACTTTTTTGTAATCTGGTACATATTTAGCGGCTCTAAACGAATACTTAAATAAGGATAAGTATCAATTCCAGTGGCTCTAAAAGTTTTTCCAGTAACATAAGTGTTTATAACTTAAGGAGTATTTAATAAATTGAAATACCATATCCTAGTGGCGAGATACGTTTCTACGTATCTGAGACCTTTCGTGCATTACGTCTCCTGAATTCACCTCTGCAATATATTCATAAAACGATCCAATTCACTCCAAAATTCAGTTTGTACATAAACATATTGTTACGCAATAAACTCACTAAAGCTTCTAAAAGCTTGAACTTTAAAATCAAGTCACCTTATAAAAAGGCTAATTACGATATCTAATATCCTTGTCTTTCTGTGATTCTCTATTATGCTTCTTGTCACATTGGCTTGCTTATTCAATGCATTGGCTTCTATCAAACTTCTTAGCCTCATCCTATCTCACGAATGTATCCCACTCAGTAAAAGAACCACCTAAATAAACACCTCTACCATCATGAGGACACACATCAAAATTCAATACAAAATAAAATAAAATTACCAATCCATTAGAAGCATCAGAATGATGTCTAATTTTGAAACCAATCCAACATGTGCATCCATATTCTCCTAATTTACAAAATTGAAATAAAAAAACCCATAAGAACACTTAAAGCTTTTAAACTTAATTAGGATTAATAAACTTACATAATCGATTCGATTTAGGTAAAACTTGTTGCATCTAATCTTTTTCTCCATTTTCGTCAATAACTTCATACAACTCAGGAATTTGAAGCCGCGTTTCTTGTTTTGTGGGTTGAAAATCAATCAAGAGGTGTGGGAAGCTAAAAGATTGCAAGTCAATTAAGAGGTGTTATAACTGTTTGGAAGGGAAGTTGAGGGATACAGGAAAGCCTAAAGTTTATGATCCACTTTTAATGAAGGAACTCCACAATAAATCATACCAATTGAATTGTATTCTTAGAGGAAGTTGTGTAGTCGTAGAATGAATGCAACTGCAGGAAGGAAGTCAATTTTGAGTTGAGAGCATTTAAAGATACAGTCTCAATAAATTTAGGGGCTCAATCTTTTAGTATTATAGATATTAGATCAACGTCGAGTCGTCCCTTCTTGTTGTGTGTAAGTATGTTTATTTAATTGTTTTTGTGAGGTATATATGTCTTTAAGTGCGATATATTTTTGATGGTAATCACGATCTTTTTATTGCACTAAATTGATCATGAAAAAGATTGTAGAAAGAAAGTGAATTAGCAATGGTATGATTGTGGTCTTATATGACTACCATTACACACACCTCCATTACACTTAGGGGCATTTGGTTCGTTGTAATCTGGTGTAATTGGATGTAATTATAATCTGATTACATTACGTAGGTTGTTTGGTTAGTAGATTGGAGAAAATTGTAATTCAGATTACATTACGTAGGTTGTTTGGTTTGCGTTATAATTGTAATTTAGTCTTTATAATTACATCAAGTGAGGTAATTCAAATTACATAGAAAGTTGGATGGAAAGTATTGAATTACGTTGTAATTCAGTATGTTATACTTTAAATCATTATTATTATTAATATTAATATTAGAGTTAATTACGATTATTATTATTATTATTATTATGATTATTTTTATTATCCTATTTATTTTTTTTATTTTAATAATAATTATTATAATAATAAAAACTTATTTTACATGAATGTTGGATGGGAGTCTAGACACAAGCTGATGCTCCCCAACTGCTGAATTTTGAAAATACAGAAAACTATCACTACTTTGAAAACGAATAACAATGCAACCACACACATAATTGTAGACATTTGTGTTTCAGAGTAGGCTAATGGATATAGAACTTAAAGAAAATCCGAGGAAAATAGTGTGACCTAAAAGACATCCGTAAAATGATCAGAAAAAAACTCCACAACCAATAACAAACAAACCAACCAAAACGGACTATGAGAGAGACAGAGAGTAATTCTCCCCTATATTTATTATTCTATTATTGCAAAGTTAATTATATCATATATTCATATTTTAACCTTAATTATTATAACGAATATAATATAACAATTACTACATAACACAATTTTATAATTAAGAAAATTTTATTTATCGATCTAATAGAAAAATCCGCGATAAATTACAAACGTAATACATATATATTCCGAGTTCTAATAAGTTATTATCATTTTATAGTAGCCTCAACGCTCAATATTTGATTGTTAATTATTATTATAGTGTTTACTCATTATAAAAGATTTTTAATTATAAAATATAGACCGAACTTAACAATTATTAAATTATTAAAGATTAATGATTTTATAAAAAATAGTTGTTATAATTATTGTACAATTAAAGTAATAATTTGTAAGTATTAGAATTTATTATTATATTAATTATAGAATTATTATATATAGTATAATTTAAACTTTTTATATAATATTTAATATTATTATTTTTCGTTATTTTATTTATTTTATTATACTATTATTATAATTATTTATAAATTATTACTTCTTTTCGTCTCAAAAAAATAAGTGTCAGTTTGACTTTTTTAGGAGTCAAATGTTTGTTAAACTTTGATCTTAAGTAATTTTTTTGTTATATAATTCTTCCGGTTTAAAAAATATACTCAATGTGTAATAATATATTAAAACCAATTCATTCATATAATCTTTGCTATCAATTATTATATAATACATATAAAAAATAGTTATGGTTGGTCAAAGTTGAACCAGCTTAACTCTAAAAAGTTAAACTAGACACTTATTTTGAGACAGGTGTATTATTATTATTTATTTAGTGTTATTATTATTATTTAGTTATTAATAATATTATTATTATTATTATTATTATTATTAAGTTTTTTTAATAAAAAAAATAACATTACGTTAAGATATAACTAAACACAATGACAGTTACATCAATTACAATTACAACACATTCCAACTCTTTAAAACATTATTCATTCAAATTACAATTTTTTAATAAATTATAATTTTTTTCAAAACATAATGCGAACCAAAGCACACGTTAACCTCAACAAAATAAAAAATATCCATTCTGCTCAAATATACCACACGCTTTCTTTATTTCACAAAATTAGACTCATCTTTCACCTCTCTCACACACAGTAATTTCATTTCATTTTTCTTATCCTTCACTCCTACCACACTTCCTCAAACAACCAAAAACCACCCTCTCTCCCACTTTCCACTTTCTCTCTCACACACTAGTTACACACACTACCCTTCAAAAACCAATCTGGGTTTCTTTTCTTTTCTTTTCTTTTTTAAACATCAGACAAGTGTCTTATCAAAACAAGCCCCATATCATATTATTATAATCATCATCATGTCTAGTCACACACTCTTTTTTTAACCTTGTTCTTGTTGTTAGTTCCTTAAATTTTAAGGTTGTTGTTTTTTTGTTTTGTTTTGTTTTCTTGAAGCTTGATGGCTGGAAGCAATCAAATCAGCGCAAATGAAGCCAAGGTAATAATCTTTCTCATCTTTTTTTTTTATATATAAATCTTGATGTACATTTGTTTATTTTCATCATCAAAGTTTCCATTTTTAAAGATTTTTTTATGTGTTTTTATTTTCTCATGATCTACACCTTTCTATTTTTATATTTTTTCTTTGATTCGTTACCAATTTTTTTGTGGTTTTTTTTCAAAAAAAAAAGGTTTATTTTTGAGTTTTTTAATAAAATAGTTAATTGTTAGGTTTTGTGTTTCTTGATCAAAAGTTGTTAATTTATACCTTTGATTTTCTGCTTTAATTTGACCCTAAAAAAGTTGATTTTTCTTTCCATAAAAAAACAAATATTGTGTCTTTAGAACTACCCATTTGCACTTGATCAATCTTGTGTAGCCAGCTGTAAAAACCCCATAAAAAATCAATTTTTTTATTAAAATAATTTAATTTTCATAAACTACAGTCTTTTTTATTGATTCTTGTTATTCCCATAAAATTTCGTGTATTTATGATTACCCATTTGTTTCTGATGAATCTTGTGTAGACAGATGTAATTAATCCTCTGAAAAAAAACAATTTTTTATATTAAAAATTAACTTTTTTATCTTTATTTACAGAAAGTTGTTCCACTACACACATGGATACTTATTTCCAACTTCAAGTTGGCTTACAATATGCTCAGGCGCCCTGATGGTACATTTAACCGTGAATTAGCCGAGTTTCTCGACCGAAAAGTAGCTCCAAGCAAAATTGTGCTCCAGTAGCGGCGGTTTTTATTCGTTTGATGTTTTGGACCGGGCTACTAGTCTTTTGAACCGTATTTACCGTTGTGCCCCCACGGGGGCACAACAGGCCCCCAGTGGGGTCCTAGACCTCGAAAGCCCTTTGAGTACTACGGATATAGTGCCAGTTATTATTTTTTTCCATGGTGGGAGTTTTACGCATTCTTCTGCTAATAGCGCGATTTATGATACTTTTTGTAGACGGTTAACGGGGTTGATTAAAGGGGTTGTGGTGTCGGTTAATTATAGACGGTCGCCTGAGCATCGGTTTCCGTGTGCTTATGAGGATGGGTGGGAGGCTTTAAAATGGGTTGATTCGAGAAAATGGTTAAAAAGTGGTAAAGACTCTAAAGTTAGGATTTTTTTGGCCGGTGATAGTTCGGGTGGAAACATAGCTCATCATGTCGCAGTTAGAGCCGCGGGGTCGGGTATTGATGTGCTTGGGAACATATTGTTGCACCCTTTATTTGGTGGTGAAGAAAGAACCGAATCTGAAAATAAGTTGGATGGGAAATATTTTGTTAGGGTGCAAGACAGGGATTGGTATTGGAGGGCATTTTTACCCGAAGGCGAAGATAGGGATCATCCGGCTTGTAATATATTCGGGCCTCGTGGGATTGATATAAAAGGGGTTAAATTTCCTAAAAGTTTAGTTGTTGTTGCTGGTTTTGATCTTGTACAAGATTGGCAATTGGCGTATGTTAAAGGGTTGGAAAATGCGGGACAAGATGTGAAATTGTTGTTCTTGCAAAAGGCGACGATTGGGTTCTATTTCTTGCCTAATAACGAGCATTTCTACACGTTAATGGACGAGATCGAAAACTTTGTGAGATCTTAATTAATAACCCTTTTGTTTATAGGATTAAAACCCCCTAAAAAAGACTTAACTTTTCGACTATAGAAGTTATACATAACACAAGCTTTTGACATTTTTAGTACTATTTGTCTATTACTCTACTACTACCACTAGTCTTTTTGGTTTCTTGATCTTTTTTCCTCGTGTAGTTATATATACTCTTTGTGCATTTTGTTGATGTTATGATTTGAGAGATGGGATGTCTCTCGGGGAGGTTTGAGAATCTGTTTTGCATTTGATCAAACCAAGGGGGCTGGTCATTGTTAGTTTTCATTAAAACTAACTCAGAGAACATGGTTGTTTGAATAAGAGGGTGTCACTTCCGCCCGGGGTTTAAAATGGTCGATTTCACGCGGGGGGTTATCCGGATTTTTGCAGAAATATCATTCTTATGAAGCCAACTTCAGAGGTCCTGGGGAATGTTTTTGTAAGAAGAAGCATCCATTGATGTTTAATTGTTGCTAAAAACTTTGTAATGTTACTATTATTATTGTTGTTCTTATATAAACATTTGGTAATTGATCTAGTACAGTATATAAAGGTTTGCTTGGTTTTCTAACTATCAACTATGATGCTTCATGTTTAGCTTCTTGAATTTCTTTTTACGCGATATATTAAGCTGATTAACCTAAGTGACTCGCGTTTATTGCTAATCATACGTAAATTAAGCAAACCTCTTTAAAGTTTTGCATTGTTTGTACATGGTACATCATGTTTCATTAGGCAAGTATGAACCTTCTTGATTATCATTCTTGTTCCTGAAATACACACAAAACTTTATCGAAAGTTATTTGAGAATTACCCGATAAGTAATAACCGAACATGTTAAGGTATTGGCGCGTGTTAGTTGATGATTACATATAACCTGTTGGGAAATACGTTTGCACACGACTTGAAAATGAGGTCTTTAGGTAATTTTGCGACTTCCCTCATCGCGTCTAATGCTATTTTTGTAGATGTTGTCGCCACGACTTATACAATAACTAACTACTATTGTTTGAGTCGTGCAAAACCAAAGTGATGGTTTCTCATCAATAGACTAGTCATTTGAACTTTTACACTATACTTTAAATTTATAAAAACGCAAATAAGAAAAGTTGTATACGAAACGATTGTTGTTTGTGCAAGTGTGGTATGTGTGGACCATTACAATTTACAATATGGAATAAAAGCATTTAGAAAAAAAGACATGAGAATTTTGGAGAAAAAAATGATTGGGCAAATGGGGACAAAAGTCCAAATCATGCATATTTCATTTTCTTTCTTTCTTTTTCTTTATTTTGATTTATTAGTTGAAGTCTTATGTGTTGTATTTCAATTATTCTTGGAGTTTTGTTTTGGTGTTTGGGATTTATTTGCAAACTAACAACTGGGGGAGCATGATTTGGCTTTGTGTCAATTCCCAATGACAAATCAAAGTTCTCCCCACTTATTGGTTGGGAGCTTTGGCCCCCCCCCCCCTAGCCCAAGGCTCGGTGGGGCAAATTCACGTATCACTTTTGGAAACCACAATTCTCATGCTTTTTTCTCTTTGGTTATTCAAAACTTTCTCCCAATAAATAATCTTCACACTTTTATGTTTTACTACTAATCAAAATAGATGGTTTTATAATATGGGTTGATTCCATGTAAATCACTCTTAAACTAAGAGACATAGCTGCAGTAGGTGACATATGGCATGTTATCTGATGTCACTTCAGCACATACGGTATAACTCCAAATCGACATGGTTTTCCAAGCCACTTTTCAAATTTTACTTCGTTATATGAAGACAAAAGAAATCGATTGAATTTATGGTTTGGGACTCGAAAAACATCAAATAAGTATGGATTTGAATGAGTCAAGTATTAAGCATAGTTTTAGTGTTTTACGATGCAAGCTTTTAACGTTAACTTGTTTTAACGTATGTAAATTGTCGTGATGCTAAAACATGTCTACGATGAAACACAATTGTTTTTGTTTTGTGTCATTAGAAACAAATTTACGGCTTTAGTTAACGAAAGGCATGTCAAAATTAATTTGGATTTGAATAATGAATATATCAAGTAGCACGAATAGTTTGTTTGATGCTAAAGTGTGTTAAACATGAAAGATATACTTGGATATAAATTGTGAAAACTGTAGTTATGGATATAATACGTTAAGATCTTCGATGTTTGGTGTAAGAATATTCAATAGTAACAGGTCCATAAGACCGAGTGTAAAACATAAAAAGACGCGTCTAACCCACTACACCCTCCTCACTCGACGCGTCAAACATGCTATTTTGCAAGAACTCTGTCGAAAACAAGACCGAGTCGTATGAGGTATGTGTGTGTGTGGTGTTATTATTAAATAACTAAGTGGGGTATATTTTTGTGGTGTCATCGGTCTTCTTATCACACTAAGTCAATAATGAAGAGAATAATGATATGACGGTAGTGTCCTCGTTCATGTTGCGGTCACCGTTATTTCTAGCTTGATAAGTCTAAGATAATTTT
>BQNB010162608.1:0-14540 GCA_026074375.1 Tanacetum coccineum | reverse complement strand
GATGGTGAGAATAAGAATAAATTTTGACTTGATCGAGCATGTTGCGCTCTAGCTTGCCCCTTAACCTATGTAAATAAAAGCTTTTGCTAGTCTTTTATACAAGAAGCTTTAAAACGAGAATTCTAGCTTGAAAAGGCCAAGAGTTTTGCAAGTTTCCATAATAGACTTTAAATATGCAAAGTTTGATTTTATTAGACTAAGCATTCACGAATCTTTTTATTAAAGATTTTAAATTTGCGAAGAACGAAAAATGATAGAGTTTAATATAAGTTAGATACTCAGCGTGGAGTAGTTGGATCTCTTTAGAGCTCATAGAGGTTAAATGTGGCTTTTTGCTCCCATAAGCTTAATAAACGTTATATATTTGTTAAAAAAATAAAATTGCTTTGGTTTTTGCGATTCTTAGTTTAGATCACTTCGTAGAGATTCCTTCTTGTGAAATTAAGGTACACATCGAGGTTTTGTCAGTGTTGTGGGGAAATAGGCTACCGATTCTTGACGGCTCACTACCATTGTCTAGGAAGTTAAAAGACCACAGGACTTGAAATTTGGCTATAACAATAATAATTATGTAATAAGCCGAAATAAGACTTCTGGATCATGGTCGGTTCGCGCCCGATGTGACAGTCGTTTAAAGGGTGGAGGTAATAATAATAATAATAATAATAAAGCCAAATTTCGACTCCGGGGTTATCTAAATAAAGCCTCCGTCTCTGGACTCGTAGTTGAGTTGTTTCAGATGAAATAAAAAGTATAACTCCTAAATCATGCGAAATTAGAACCTTAATGTGGACCTTATTCTCACCAAATCGTCTCTTTAGGAAAGGATTTCAAACTAATTGTGGTCTAAACCAGGTTTACTTTATAAAATTTCGACTCTAGGGTTATCTAAATAAAGCATCCGTCTCTGGACTTGTGGTTGAGTTGTTTCGGATGAAATAAAAAGGATAACCCCTAAATCATGCGAAATTAAAACCTTAATGTGGACCTTATTCTCACCATATCATCTCTTTAGGAAAGGATTTCAAACTAATTATGGTCTAAACCGGGTTTACTTTATATGTCGCCAATAATAAAAATAAAATCTTAAGAGGATTTAGGAATAAGGGAGCAGAAAGTAGCAATGCGTACACAATTTGCATTTATGAGTAGTGTTAGCATCTTAACTTGTATTTAACAAATGATTTTGTTTTTAAGCTTGGTTTGGGGGGGTGAAAAATCAACGACGCTGAATTTATCCTTTTGGACACTATTTAAAAGTGTTTCTTGTTCCGTGATCCTAAAAGTTATGATTAAATAATGAAAGTCAAAAATGTTGTAGTATCACAAAAAAAATTAGTGATAATAATAAATTTATGCATATATATAAAAATGATAAAACAGGGCGTTTTAAACTAGTAATTTCCTAATCCCCTTAGATGAACACTTAGCTACTTATCGAGGTAATTAGTCTAAGGGGGTTGAAATTGTTAGTTTTCTATGTGTGTATATGACATTGCGTAAGGACACGAAAATAGCTTAGTATGGGGGAATTTTGATATGTTTTTAATCACATATCAATTCTCTTTATTAAAACGAGCTTAAATGACCAAAAATACACAAAAAATGCATTGTATATGTGTGTATTGTGAATTGTGTCTTGCAGGTAACGGATATACCAAAAATGGACAAAAAGAAGCCAAAAATGGACAAAACCAAGCACGAGATTGTAAGAGCGTGAGAAAACGAAAATTGAGCGCATATTCATTTTTGATGGGCCAACCCGAACCCGTTTAATGGGTCGGGTCAGCCCATTAATATTTAAATATTACCAAGCCTCCTAGCCTTTTAATAATAAGCCCTTATATAAATCACAAATCCAATCCATTTACCGGCCCAAAGTGATAAAAAAGCCCAAACCCACCAAAACCCAGTCTAAGTCAAAGTGATATAAACGCAGGGTCAAAATTTACTGTTTATCTCTTTCCTTTCCCTCCTGTTTTTACACACAACAAAAACACAGGTTAAAACCCTTCACCCTCTACACACGTCTGACACAACCAAGGCCACGCTGGCAATCCTAAAGGTTCTTATTGGATGAGGAGACGTGGAGAGTGATCAAGGGCTCAAAATGGATTGACTATGATTGAAGGGCTAGGATTGATGCTAGGGACGCTCCTGAAGATCTAGAATCATCCTCTCCTCACTATAAATAGAGTGGCTCTATCACACAGTGAAATCATCTAGCTTAGTGTAGTTTTTAATCTAGCTTATTTAGTGTAATTTTAAGCTTATTGTCTTTTTCATTATTTTAATTTCCTTTTCAGCTTGTAATCCTTTCAATATTAATAAAATTTCAGTTTTTCTTTTAAATCTTGTGTTAAATTCTTATTTTACTTTATTGTAAATATGTTAAAAATAAGTTTACTTAATAAGCTCAATAAGCTCATATTACCTTATAAGCTATCACTTATTCAGTTAAGCCTCCTTTAAGCTTAACTAAATAAGCTGCTTGTCTTAAATCACCTCAAAATAAATGAATAATCCATTTGGAAGATAAGCCATACTTGGAAGGGCTTATAGGGCTTATCCAGAGCTTATTCTGTAAGCTAGCTTGTAGATCCATGCTTGAAAAAGAAATTTAGATCCCTGTTTAGCTGGGATCAAGGTACATGTTCTATTTCTCTATTTTAGCTTAATTTTCTTATTCAGATTATTATTTTGCTTATTAAGTGCTTATTATTGCTTATTTGTGCTTATTTAGTCTAAAAGTAGCTTATTGAATTCAGTTTATAGTTTAGAGTAGCTTGTTTTAAGTTTTTAAGAATCTGTCTATTTTAGAGTCAAAATTGCTAGTTAGATTAGCTTATTGTTTAGTGCTTATTCTTCTGAGGTTTTTGCTTCTAAGTACTTATTATCTATGGTGCTTATTCTGTTTTCAACATTTAAGGCATTTTAAGGTCTGAATTAGCTTAAAAGTAAAAATTTAAATTTTAAAGGGGTATTTAGGATAAGTAGTGATAATGCAACAAAATTGAGTGTAGTCTATTTTTGGTGTTCAAATTGGTTTTCATTAGCTCTAAATTAGTCTTAAAGTTAGTTTTAATAAGCTTAGAGTTGGTTTTGTTAAGGTTTGAAGTTTGTGTTATCAAAAGTTCAAGTATGCAGGTTCAAAGTTTTTTCAAAAAGCTTATTTGTCAATTTTCTCAAAAATGAATTTAAGGTGTGGTTTTTGTACTAAAAATGATTTCATTTGCATCAAGTAACATCTGTTTTTAGTTATAAGGCTTTGGAAAAGCCTTAGGGCATCTTAGATTAAAAACAGTCTAGTAGTAAGTGTTTGGGTTGAGCTTAAAAGTCCTTTTTGTGCAGACCTTTTGAGTCAAGAATCTAGTTTTACTTTGTTTAATTTTGATTAATTTTAGCTTATTGTAGTCTAGATTCAATCTGTTTCAAGTTTTTTGTTTGGTAAAAGTGTTTTAGAGTCTTAATTTTAAGCTTAAAAGGGGTCAGTTATCTAAAAAAATCCAAAAACAAAAGTAGTAGTCTGTCAGTTTCATTTGCCTTTTTCTAGCTTATTTCTTTAAATAGTTTGTTTAATTTTAGCTTATTTGTGTTAGTAGAGTATAAGTCTTTATCTGTTTTTAGTTTTCAGCTTATAGCAGTAGCTTATAGTTCGCTATTTTTGCTTAACAAGTTAGTTAATAAGTACTTTTATAAAGTGGTTTGGGTCATAATGTTTAATACTTTTAATGCTTTTCAGCTTATTTGTTTGCTTATTATCTGTCATCAAATGCTTATTGAGTCTAGGGTAGGGTCTGTTTGATCTTGTTTTCCTTTTGTTAGCTTATTAGGGGCTTATTAATGCTTATGAAATCTAACAGTTAAAGCTAAAAGCAAATAAGCAATCTATCACTTTTAACTGGTCCTTTCTAGCTTATTAATAAGTTATGGATTTAAGTCTTTCATTAAAGTTGCTTTTTGTTGCTTATTCTTTAGCTTTTTCAAAAAAAAATGTTTTTCATAAAAAGGTAGGTCAAAAGACTCGAACATGCGACCTCTCTCACACAACACACACGCCTTACCAATTTGCCATTGGGACTTTTTCATTTAACCTTTGCACCATTTAATATAAAAGCCTAGTTTAAATTTAGCTAAATTTGCTTGTTTGATTTTTCCCAGCTTATTGGCTTTAGCTTTTTCACTCGTTTTTCTTTGATAACCTTAGAATCAGTGATTTTTATAAAAAAAATTAAATTTTTAGGATTAAGTTTAGTATTTTTAATCTAATTTTTAGTATTATTTAGTTTTAAAATAGTTTTAATTAGTTTAAAAATTCAAAAAAATATTTTTCTGTTATTAAAAATTAGTTTAATACATTTTAAGTTTAGAAATTTGCATTTTAAGTTTTTAGAGTCTTAATTTGTCAATTTTAGTAAATTAGTTAATTTATTTTAGTTATTAATAAGGTTTTAATTGTT
Organism: Tanacetum coccineum; assembly: GCA_026074375.1. Lineage (NCBI taxonomy): Eukaryota > Viridiplantae > Streptophyta > Magnoliopsida > Asterales > Asteraceae > Tanacetum > Tanacetum coccineum. The sequence continues at coordinate 10,080 of BQNB010162608.1, read as the reverse complement.
TAAAATGTCGTTAGATTTTTAAGTTGCCTTAATTTCTAAATTAGCGTGCCTTTATGTGCTTTCCCTTTGTGTTTTTAGATTTAGAATCCATAATCCAAAATATTGAATATTCTAGCACGCGATCAACAAACCGAAACAGAATTTTCATCTTACACCTTTGTTGGAAAACGACTCGGGACCGATTTAATTTAATCTTTTTCTTCCTAAGGGTAATTTCACTATATCAATGCTTTTTCGGAAATATATTTTATTAGTAATTACTCTTTCACAAGAGCGGTTTGCAAATTAATTGCTTTTAATATATATATATATATATATAATTATATATATATATATCTTTATATTATATATATATTTTAATATATATATATATATATATATTTATAATATTTATATATATATATATATACCGAATATCAAACTCATAACCCTTTTGAATACGCATCGTCCCCGCAAGGTAATCATTAAGAAAAGGAGTTATGATCCTTAATTCGCCATATTGCAGATTCAAGAAAACCTGTATGACAATTAGTTATCTTTATATAATTAATGTGTGTAGAAAAGAAAGATTTAATCATAGTCAATTGCTTAAGTAAGATTAAAAAATCTTATCATCAGTCAGGCATTAACATGTATACAATTTTGTCCTTATGAGCCTTTCTTCAAAAGAAACTCATTTTAACCTCACATTTTACTGTTTGGTGAAAGATCAATCAAGCTCAAAACTTTGATTGTCTTTTAAGGACTGCATCTTGTCATTCATAGTTCTAAGATATTTATCAGATTCAAGATGTGATAATTCATCTTTATTAGTTACCAGGTTTAATATGAACCTCTAACTTATTTTCCTCAGCATTGATATTAAAATATCATTCTATTGATGAGGCATCCTTGCGGATTTATCATGCACCTTTCTGGTGGCCAAAGGACCGACTACTCCAGAGTTAATGGCTAACTGGTAAAGAGACATCAAATCCATTAAAATTTTCAATGATTCACCTCTCATAGGAGTTAATACACCTGGAAGTGATGAGAATAGACTGAAACTTTATGATTTGATGTACATATAGTCAATGTTGCTGCTTATTCAAGAGTTGCTGAAGAGATATGACTTGTTGCTGTGAAGTGCTGATTATGATATCTAGAAGATTAGTTGCTGCAAAGATCAGGTAGTGATCAATTCTAAGGGTTGCAGTTCAAGAATAATTCCAAAGATATTGCTCACAAAATCCTCAAGAAGCTTATAGTGAAGTTCAAGTTAGGGGAGGATTGTTAGGAATTGATGTAAACAGACTTAAGTCTGGTAGTTATAGAGTTAAGTCTGGTAGACATAGTTAAGTCTGCCAGTACTAAGTTAAGTCTGGCAATACTATAGTTAGTACTGGTCATGTTTAGTTAAGTCTGTTTATGTAAATAAAATATTGATAATAGTTATCTTAGAGATATCTTAGGAGATATCTTAGGAAAGGATATGCATTATCCTTTCACACGTTTGTAAAGCTTATTAGGGTTTCCTTGGTGTATAAAAGGAACCCTACGGCATAGTGTTTTATGTATCCAAACCTAATAGAAATCAATAGCAATATACGAAGTTAGTTTTACATTTCTTCTTCTTAGTACTTGTGTTAAGATTCCGCATTAACACATAGTATTCATAGTCATTGTCTCTCATATGTTGGATTTATTCAAGTTAGCTATTGTCTTACTAAAGGCTAAACAGATCCAAGACTTTGGACCTACACTAACTAAAGTAATCATGAACGCAAACTCTTGAGTTCAATGGTAATTTCAAGTTAATTTCATACTTCATAATCATGATTATATAATTAACCATAATTATTTTGACTAATTCATATAGTCAATAAGGTGAAGTATCTTTATATTATATCTTGACTTTTAAATGTAATAGGGCTACAAACATCTTGTATTGTTAAGTCCTAGTAGATTTATTAGTTTTCTTACCTTGCAGTCAAGAGAAACCAATTAATTATATTGTTATATGTTGTTCCTTGCACACACTTAGAATTTCTCCCACTTGTGTACAGGACAACATTACCTAAAAGTAAACAAACCATACGACAAGTGTTCGATTGTTTAAACAATATGATAGTGTCACAAATATTACAAGTAGATTTCAAACCATAATGTTGAATAAGGAATCGTGGATTATTATTCTATAGATAACATTTCAAGAAAGTAACAAGTAGGTATCCTATAAAATAAAATGCAATCTTCCTTTAGACAATGGTTGTTTATATTCGGAAAGTAATATATTATTTCAAAGCAAGCTATAAATAATATGGGTAACTAACAAGGAATTGAATCTTGTAGCTCCCACTGAATTTGACAACATTACATGACTGTCTTTTCAGTAATAAAACGCAAGGCTCCCACTGGATTTGTCAACATTGTAAGTGTTACATCACCAGTAGAAAGCAAATAGCGATTTATTTACTTTCCTACTCTCTTAGAATGCCTACAAGTAGCAATGTACTTAGGTATTATACAGAGTATATGAAGTTCCACTTATGTGGATGAGGGACTAACCATCATGCATTCATTAACTTGAATATTTAGCATGCATTTCTTCCTTAATCTATCTGTCTAACCACAAGCGTGTTAAGCACTATAAGAAATGAATCGAGTCCAAGAAAATTTACCTAGAAGAACTGCTAGCGATTTTCTTATCATTGGCGGTTTAAATCATACATCATGACATGTGTAAGTTGTCATTTTGGTAGTATTGACATTATGTTTCTCTTACTTACACACAATATTTTACCTTTCAATGTTCAAACGAAAGGAAATGAAAGATTGAAAGTGAGTTTAAGTATAATTGAGGAAATTTCAATTATAACTCTATCTTATTCTTGTCAACCAATGAGAAGAGATAGGAGTAAGTCTCACTCTTTCTTACCAGAAAAAAAAAGACTATGTTTGTCTTTTAAGAAAATATCAAACTGCACGTTTAAGAGATTATGTTGCAATTTTCTCCAAGTTAACAGAGATAGAATGTTAATTTAGTATTTTCGATTAATTAAAATTCTTAAAAGAATTAATTACCAATTAATTACTAATAAGTCTAAGATCCAACTTGACCTCCCACTATTAGCCAGTGGTTGTGCAGTGAGTAAACAAGAAAAATAGGGCAAGAGGTAGCGACGAGAGTTAATGGCATTGTTATGAAACTCTTAGATTGTATGAGACACATGACTTTAGGAACTTCATATTAGTAAGGTCATGTACATGTTTTTTGTCTATCTTATGCTCGGGTCGAGGTCTGACCAGGTAATCTTGAATTTAAGTCCGACAATAGAGAAGTGCAAAAATTGACAAAGGTCTGACCAATGGAAAAAATTCACCATGGGTTAGAAAGGCCCTGAGGTCTGACCAGAGAAGTCAATCCAAATGCACGTGTTCTTCATTTGGCTGGCATATACATAAAACTTTACATAGGGGTATACATATAAATTTACAAAATATGTGACAAAAATCGTGTACAAGAAGCATGCAAAACAACTTGTAGCATAAAGTTAAGAAAACATTTTGTTAACCTTTTTGGTATAGTCATCATTTTGATAAATGTTCTCGGTTGCTCATTTTGAGTCGCAAAAGAAGGCGGAAGCAAAACAGGTCAGCGCGAAGCTTATTAAAAACCTGACTTCTTTTGGGGTGCCGTAGCTACACCCGCCTTAAACTTCTCTTATAGTTTGTCCAACAATGGGTGAGCCGTACTTCCAATTGACTAATGATGTTATTGTATGTTAAGAAACCCCTTTGTTAACATTAGTTTTATTGTTGCCAATATGGTGGGATTACAAATTGATCAAACCCTATATTGTACTCCTACATGTGTCCGAAGACACAAGTAATTCCAATAATTCATTCATATGCCGTAGCATGTAGTGGGGCGGGAGAAAATTAAAGATCAATTCAACCCTACTTACTGCGCATTATAAACTAATGCTTCACAAGAAATCAAAATCTTCATAGTTTAATGTCCGTATTAATTTGTCCAAAAACCCGGTTTCGCAAATAACACATAGCTAGTCACAAGGAGTATGCATACGTGTGTAATACTAGACATGTTAAATCCAAATTTCTCAATAATTATAGGTCCGTTTTAAGAGTTTTATAAAGTCTATTTTGCAAATATTGACTAGAAACATGGCATATCACACATAAGCAATTAAAACAGATAGAAAATTAGAGTAAAATTAAAGACAAACTCTTGTATAGAAAGCGGTAATCACTTTATGCCTGACGTTCTCAAAGAGTTTTCCCAGTTTGGAGAACATAAGACTCTCATGGTTTTCTGCTAAGTGCCAGATTCCGGGCCATTACATCCATCATAAACTGATTACGGTGAGTCTTACAGCCGAGATAAAACAAGAATAGAATAACATGACAGCTTAATTAACTTTTAATTTTAATCTATTCTTCTTTTTATCAAATAACATTTGTGTTGATTCTAGGTGTTTATTCATTATTTATGGCAAGGATTGCATATCATTGCCATAATTTTCTAATAAAACAATAAATAAACTAGATTTCATGCAGCCCTAGCGTGTTTAATTATGTGTGTAACCCATAAAACACCAAACGAGTTGGCTCGTGATGCCACTGTTGGAATTTAAATAAACTGTTAACCATTAACAGCCACGAGTACGCAGCGGATATGAATCTAGTAAGATGCATATGATTAACACACAATAAATAAACAAAAAGGTAATAGAAAACTAACCTCTTGAAGAATCAAATGTTAATGAAACTAGTGGTTAAATTACCACCTCTACGGTTGCTCACACAACACGTCGAACAAGTACGTCACGATGCTAGTCGTTACTTCACGATTACTAAAACAACTAGTGTTAGATGTAGACTTGAAAACCAATTCGAATTCCTAATAGGATGCGTTCGAACTTGATTATCAAAAGAAGAAGGAAAAGTGATCACTGTATGCAATTAAATATTGCATATAAGTGAAACATAAGCATGCATGATCCCATATCTAATATGCGCATGCAACCAATATATATATTGTTACTTCCTGTTGTCACGGAGAAAAGGTAAACAAACAATGTATAATTGTTTACTTCCTGTTGTCGTGGAGAAAAGGTAAACAAACAATATATAATTGTTTACTCTTTTGTCGAATCACAGGAATGAAGAGAAAACAATATATGGTTTTGATATTTGTTTTGTTAGGCGTGTGATGGTGTGGCACAAGGAAAAAGCAACTGATTTGGTGATGTTTCTTGTGATCTATTGTGCCGTATCTTATGAGCTAGGGAGAGGGAGGTTTTATAGCCTCTAATCCCTACTCATGATAAGAGTAAAATACACCCACTTTTAGTCTTATCATAACTCCTTTTCCTTCTTATCTCTAAACCGAACCTAGACACTTTTGGAATCCTCCTAGAAACTTCTAAGTGGCCGGCTACATTAGGACACCACAAGGATTCTTGTCTAGTCGGTTTTGGTCCAAATGGTTTACATTAGAAACGTTAACGTGAAGTAATAAACGCACTCTAAGTGTTTAACGTGTGTGCCCCCAATAGGCTCACACATTTCTAGTCGTATAGGTGCGTATCCAACTACCATAATCCAACAGTTTTGCCCTTTACTTGAAGCTTCTGCACGCGTAAAAGAAAAAAAAGTTGATATACATCAATATAATTCACAAGTGCATATATGTTAATATGTATAAGGCAAATGTAATGTTCATGTGCGTATGTACGTATGCTAGTCGTTGATCATATACCTGTTGGTTTTGGACTTTGGGTTTGTGTTGTGGTTTGAAGTAGGTTTCTTCCTTCCGAAGAAATAAGGACAAACGCGAAAAGAACAACTAAGATTAAGATTACGCCATTGAACTTCATTTTTAGATGCATGTTTTGCTAGTATCCAATTGATGTTGGTATGGTGCTTTGATTTATATAGAAAGTAGTAATGTTATTGTCAACTTAAAGAGATGTGACTAATTTATTTTGTCAAACAAAGAATTTGGAACAATAGGCAATTGTTGACTTTAAGTTTAAATTTATACAATATGCAACTTTAACTGAAAATTGAAATGTTCAAGTTAAGTCCTATATTTCACACCATTGCATGAAGTTCATGTAAGTAGGTTGACATTTTCAATATCTTGAAGAACAGTCTCTCTAGGCAGTTGGATTCACGTATGTGGCATCATTTTCTTATACATGCATGCATACATTATGCATACACACGCACACACAAATATGTGTATATGAAATTATGAACGCATGTACGGTATCAACCATTGAAATTTCGCTACCAAAATTATGAACGTGTATGTACGGTATAAAATTTCTGTTAGGATTTGATAACTAGTTAACCATTAACACTACGAGTACGCAGCGGATATGGATCATGTTTGGTTTATATAGTTAACACACAATAAGTAAACAAATAGGAAACAAGAAAACTAACCCTTGAAGACAACAACAAATGTTATGAAACAAAGTGACTAAGATGTCACATCTACGAGTGCTCACACAAACACGTCTAACAAGCACGCCCGGATGCTAGTCCAACTTCACGTCACAAACAACAATTGTTGTACCAACTTGGATTAAAACACCACACGAACAACCCTTGTATTAATTACCGAAAATCAAAAGGATCCTAATTAAGGTTTTATCAATTTCGGTGCGAACCGAAAATGACCAAATAAAACCCCAGCTTCTTTTGATTATTCCCGTGTGATCCAACCTAAAACCAAACCAACCCCTTGCTTTCCTCGACCTGGTGAGGTATCACGAGCTACACTAAAACCCCTTTAGGGCTTGTCGAACTTAGAACAAGGAATATGGTGAGAACCGAAAACCCTAATTGATAACTATAGGCATTCGGTTGAGTTGTGGAGTGAAGAAGGGAAAGGGAAATTTGATTTCTTTGTGTTCTGTATCGTATAAAATGAGATGGGGGGATAGGTTTTTATAACTACGAAACCCTCTCATGATAAGACTAGGAGTAAGACTCTAATTCTTATCACAACACCTTATTTCCCTCCCTTATCTCCTTATCACCAAGAACAATGAATCTAGACATTCTCTAGATCCTTCCTTTAGGTCGCGGCCCCCTTTAGGAAATTTTAGGATCATGTCTATCATTTAATGTCAAACGTTTGTTTTGGGCTTACGTGTAGCATTAAAGAGTACCCCTAAGTGTTTAACGTGTGTTCACCCAATGCTCCACACATTTCTAGTTGTATATGGCTAATCCAAGACCAGACATTCCTTCAGCTCCACTTGGGGAGCTGGTAAGTAGCGGACAACACATATACTAACGACTGGAAAAGTTACTTGCAACTTCTCACTTTCGTTTTTAAAACTAGAAATAGTCTGAGATTAAGTTTTAAAAATATTACTCAGTTGGGTTATGCATCTCTTGCTATAATCATCCATTTGTTCAAATACGTTAAAACCATGGATATGGATCCTATATACTCATTCTATATTAGTTTAACCATTTAGATTCTCGTTATAGGAACTTAATTACAGATATACCAAATGTTTCAAGAATAATCTTGCATTACCTTGGTTGACAAAACATTTATCTATTTAATTCTGGAGAGGCGCCTAGGTATAATTCGGCACATCAAGTGGAGGAACAAATTCTTTTGTTTAATTCAAGCATTGTGAATTCTGTTAATCACTTCCAATAATTAGTCTTTAATAACTCTTACTTCAAGACAGTTTGAATATAATTAAAAAGTGATATCAACACATACAAACCTGTTTTGTATTCTTAAGTTTAAGATTGACTTAACTAACCATTTTTGAGATTATTACTTATAACATCAGATCATAAAGTAAAACATTCGAGGGTGGGGTGTCCAATAACATCCCTTGTGTGAACTTATGAGTTTGGGGATCCATCCATATAATCAAAGGAATATATCCGACACTCACATTTGCTTATGTTACATTACTCCTATAATGTTAACCGAATATGGACATATTTTAGATGCTAAATCATTCAAGGATTTAAAGATGCAATATACGGTTAACAATTGTTATTGAATGAAACATATACCTCTGTATCTTTATTCATCAGATAAATAAAATTGTATTTACAATCTCAATTATACCAAATAACTAATATCTCAGAACTTGACATTGAAACTACTAGCGGGAAGCATTACAATATTCTTAGTATGTTCTGAATGCTTTGGAAAATCCAACGCTTTTGTAAACGGATCAGCTAAGTTGTCATCTGTGCGAAATTTTTTTAACTTTATGTTATCAAATTCAATAACTTTACAAAGGTAGTGAACTTTGGCATAAAAATGTCTAGCACCTTTAGTGACTCCAGATTCATTAGCTATAGTGATTGCTCCAGTATTATCACAATACATATTTATGGGTTCTTTAATTATGGGAACAATACCAAGCCCAGAAATAAATTTCCAAACCCAAACGGCTTCCTTAGAAGCATCATAAGCAGCAATATACTCAGCTTCTACAGATGAAGTAGCAAAAATGATTTGCTTGACACTCTTCCAATCAACAACACCTCCATTTAAAACGAACACATATCCAGTCTGAGACTTGAGGTCATCAGCATCCGTTAGATATCCAGCATCAGTGTAGCAAGAAACCCTGAGCTCTCGTTTTATATCACCTCCGTAACTAGATACAGATCTTAGTTATTACTGAAGATACTCAGAATGTTCTTAACAGTAGTCCAGTGAAGATCACCTGGATTCTGTTGAAATCGGCTTGTTATGTTCTGAGCGAACGCAACATCAAGGCGAGTACATCTCACAACATACATAATAGAACCCACAGCCGAGGCATATGGAACATTTTGCATGCGCTTCAATTCAGCAGGTGTTGAGGCACATTGTGATTTACTCAATCTAAGCTTATCTTGCATGGGGATACTTCCACGCTTGGAATTCTCCATGTGAAATCTTTTCAAGATTTTCTCAATATAAGCACTTTGACACAAACCAATTAACCGCTTTGATCTATCTCTGTAGATCTTGATTCCAAGAATATATGCAGCTTCCCCTAGATCTTTCATAGCAAAACACCTTCCAAGGTAGGATTTTACATCTTGTAACATTGGAATGTGATTTTCCATGATTAATATATCATCGACATATAAGATCAAGAAAGTAACATTACTCCTACTAGCTTTCTTATATACACATGGCTCATCACGATTTTGAGTGAATCCAAATTTCTTAATTTCATCATCAAATCGTTTATTCCATTGCCTTGATGCTTGCTTAAGTCCATAAATGGAACGCTTTAGCTTGCATACTCGGTTTGGATATTTTAGATTGACAAAACCTTCAGGTTGCACCATATAGACCTCTTCGGAAAGATGTCCATTGATGAAGGCAGTTTTAACATCCATTTTCCAAATCTCATAGTCATAAAACGCAGCTATGGCTACAAGAATCCTAATAGCTCTAATGTCTGCAACAGGAGATAAGGTTTCTTCATAATCAACCCCGTAGGTTTGAGTGAAACCCTTCGCTACAAGACGAGCTTTATAGGTGTGTACAACACCATCCATGTCAGTCTTCTTTTTGAAGAGCCATTTGCTACCAACGGTTTTACCATCAGGAGGAAGATCAACTAAGTCCCAGACTTCGTTGTCTTTCATGGATTGCATTTCCACATTCATAGCATCTAGCCATTTATCAGATTCAGGATCTAACAATGCAGCTTTGTAGTTAGCGAGTTCATCATGATCCCCCAACTCATGCTCCTCAGCATCGATGTACAAGCACATGCGATCTGGGGCATGTCGTGTCCTTGTGGACCTACGAATGGGATTGACATCACTTTGATGTTCATTAGTTTCTTGATCATCCTCATCATGATGTAAGCTAGTGTTTTCATAAGGATGCGTATCTTCTTCTTTAATTATTTCAAGATCTTCTAAACTCCCACTTGCTTCTTGAGTTATAAGACTATTCTCAAGGAATTCAGCATTTCGAGCAACAAGTATTTTGTTCTCAGGTGATTAGTAGAAAGAATAACATATTATTTCCTTTGGGTATCTGATAACGCCTAAATTATACATGTTTTTGGC
>BQNB010162604.1:0-14541 GCA_026074375.1 Tanacetum coccineum | reverse complement strand
AGTTTTCTTTTTTACTTTCACAACACTTACAATTAATATTTGTCGCTACACCACAGAAAATGAAATGGTTAGTTACTGAATGCATACAGTTGCGGCCAAGGCATCCCTATCTTTTATACAATTGGTAAACTATATGGTACATGTCGGATTGAGTAATTTATTGTTCTAAAATGTATTTTTTAAACACTGGCTAAAAACCCACATGTCAAACCGTCAAAGTCACAAAAGTTATATAATTAAAAAGATAAGTTATTCCTCTCTTAAAATATCGGCCTTTCTATAATTGTTTAACAGATTAAGGGAGGTTTTCTGTTGGGATTGTTTTCAAAATAGATTTTTTCGTTTTGAAATGGAATAATCAGATAATCGCGGTTACATAACGTTTTAAACGTAATTCTGGAAAATAGTGTTTGGATTTGTTATGCTGTTTGAAATCGCAATAATCAGATAATCAATTTTTTTAATGTTTGGCAAATTGGATTATTTGTTTAGTTGATATGTAAAATGACCAAAATAGACATTCTTTATATTTGTTGAATTATTTTGTTTAGTTGATAGATAATCAGATATTTTGTTCGAAGTTTTTCTCAACAGTAAAAAAAAGTTATTATTTCAACAAAACAATCAAACATACATGATAGAAAATTAAACAAGTGACAATCATACATCATACAAGGTTTACTTGTTCATCAGATCTCTTGCAATCATCTCTCTTATTGTGCTCATATATAGATCACTACTACGACTTGAACTTGCGTCATCTTGTGTTTGGTTAATGCTATTAGATACCTCGTTGTCGAAATCTTGACCCGGATTGTAAGTTTCTTGTTGTGCCGTGTTAAATGCTTCATCGAATTGACCTTTCTTCCTTATATAATTGTGGATTGCCATCGATGCTATTACAATGTTCACTTGTGTTTCATAAGAATAATTTACATGCATGTCTTTTAATATTGCCCATCTTGCTTTCCATACTCCAAACGTTCGTTCAATCACATTTCTTAATGACGAGTGATAGTAGTTAAACGTCTCTTTTTTTCCTTTTGGAGCACGTTGGGCACAACTTTGGCCTTGACGAAAATCAGGTATATGATAACGAATGTCATTTCCTTTATATGGAGCAAGATACCCCTTAGTATTTGGGTACCCGGCATCAACAACATAATATTTATCTGTTAAAATAAACCATATTTTGTTATGCGCCAGATACGTAATACACCAATATTATAACTAAAAATATTTAAGTAAACTTACCACCGGTTGGACGTGGGAAATTTACTTCTGGCCTACGTAATGCTTCATAAAAAATTCTTGTGTCATGTGCGGTCCCTTCCCATCCCGCCCATGCGAATGTAAAACACATATTAAAATCACACGCCGCCATGATATTTTGGGTCGCATATCCTTTTCTACCAATATATTTTGCTTGTTCATGCTCTCGAACCGATGCCCTCACATGTGTCCCATCAATAGCTCCAATACAATTCTATAAAAAGAAAACATGTTTCTCATTAATCTATCACACAAGTCAATTATATTGTAACCTAAAATCCTCATACAACATACCTTGAACATTGGATAATAACGAGAATTGTTTAAAATTTGTGGTGGTACTTCTTCGTTGTAGTTTGTATTTGGCCTGATAATGTCCCCGCTAAGTTTAAGCACCGCTTTAAGAACTTTGTGAAAATGCCTATGAATGGTTTCTCCGGAATGATTAAAAGTTTCTTGAGCTAATCTATTTCCACATCCATGTGCTAATATCATCAGAAAAATACCAAGTGACTCCTCAATCGAGACATTACGTGTTGCCTGTAAGCCATAATGTTCTTTAAGATCTGAACACAAATCCTTAAATACATCGAGGTGTAACCTAAAATCCTCGTAGCAACGCCTAGGATGACCATTTAGTATTTCTTGGATTAAAATATTACCCGTGCGGCAAGAAGTACGGCAGGCAAGTCTCTTTTTGTTCAGTGCATTATGACCTATTATTATCCCTTTGACAACTAAACCGCAAAGAAGTAACCATGTGTTCTCATCCTCCATCCAATCTTCTTCATTAGAATCATTATTTTCATCGTCACTATCCGAATCCATCCTATTATAACACACACAAAGAAAAAAGAAGATGTCAAATAAAATAGAAATAACAAGAACATCATTATCAAACACCAGAATCCATTCTCATAACATAACATACTGTCAAATGTCAAATTTAAACAACAACAACATATCGTCAAATAAGAACATAGAGAACATCACATAACAATAACATAACCACCAAATTTCTACTGAATGAAACAAGACACATATCACTCATTTATAAGTGAGTATAGGAAGTTAATCTTGTCCAAAGAGGATTTCGGGTACATAAAACTTTCCCTTGCTTCCTTTTTCCAAAAGATGCGCAGTGCCTTGTTGTAGTCCGTCGAGCTTGGTTCAAAACCTGGAAAGGTTGCAACAATGTCCATGCATTCTGCAATAGAAGGGACATGGTTTTGTGGTGGAAATGTTTGTGAGCTTCTTGATGTTAGAGTTTGCAATACGGTATCCAGTTTCAATTCAAAAGAAGATGAAAGTCCTGTAGTTTTTCCCTTTTTTGAACGAGTATTAGAATCGTTATCTTTCTTCTTCTTCTTCTTCTTTGTTGAACTACTTTCTGGAAAGGATATTTCAACACCATCACCTAAATTGAATTCACCGCTATCCCCACTCCCTTCTATATTTTTAGTACCCACCTCTTCTTCTTGGTTATTACTTGGACTATCATTGTTTTGGTTATTACTTGGACTATCATTGTTTTGGAACTGAATAGGTAGCTGAGTCTTATCCCCAACGGCAACAGAATCACGGAATAATTGCTCGTAATACATGTGATACATCTCTAAATTTTTGTCCCTGAATTTTGCAAGGTCTGGATCAGCCTATAAAACAAACAAATAAAATATGGTTAACGATATAACAGCCAAACAAAAGTGTCATTTAACAAAATCATTGTTACTATAAATCACTATAATCGTACCTCTATTTTTTCATCCCACCATTCAGGCGTTGCATCAATAGTCTTTTTCACGGGATCCCACCCAAGCCCGGATTCAATTCTCATTAAACGATCATACAACTTAAAATCTTTTTTCATCGTATCCCAATGGTTTTTGAGTTGTTGTTTGTTAAATACCTTTCCTGACCGAGCTTTTAGGTTCTTTTCCAAGTTTGTCCATCCAATCTTATTAAAGTGGGTTCCGGGTCTGTTCCCATTTCTAACCTCCTCAAGACACAACTTAACAAACGTGATATGGGTACTAGTATCCCAAACAGTTTTTCTAGAAGCCGCCTTTTTAGATGTACGGTTAACATTGGTGTTTTCATGGTTCGAGTCCATGTCCTAAACCGCCAAGACAAATGTAAATAGCTCTCGTATGCAAATATAATCAAAATGTCACAAATAATGAAGTCCAAACCAATAGCACTTTATATGATAGCTTAAATAAAATTTCTGGTATCAAACAACATATACGCTTTTAACACCGAAGTCTATGTTTGCGTTTTCACTTACCTATTGATGTCTATTATGTATACTATTTTATATAAGCAACCTAACATGCATTTTCTCTACTGATGAGAAAAGAAACCAAAAGCAAAACAAAATTAAAGTACACCATTTTTTTCTTCTATGTAAAATCATTAACAAACACAGTGTATGTAAACTATTTTAAAAAAGCAACCTAACATGCATTTGCTCTACTGATAAGAAAAGAAACCAAAAGCAAAACAAAATTAAAGTACACCATTTTTTTCTTCTATGTAAAATCATTAACAAACACAGTGTTTGAGTTCACCAAAACAAATCTACATTAATTAAAGAAAACAACCAAGATATAATACACTAAACAAGGATGTTGATACTCTATTCTTCGTGTGACAGCGTCAACAGCAACAAGAAAAGGTTCTAGTGTATGGAACCACTTTTTTTACCACAGCTCTAGTTATATACGGTCCGATACTCATTTTCAGTATTCTCTATATATTCTTTTTTAGTATCGGTTCAACAGAATTTAGTTTTGTACCAAAGCACATCCCTAGTGATTGTACATAAGCATTGAACAATACAAACTAATTCATGCTTATCTTCAAGCAAAGTGTACAAGTGACTTTTCATCAAATAAAAAATAAAATTTCAAATTTTACAATAAAATATCAAACAGATTTTGGCATCATTCTGATGTGAAATTGATATTCTGTTAAATCAAGTGTAAACGCAAGCCTTGACCTTTCTTTAAGCAATAAATGTAGCATATCTACCAAGCATCGCATCCTAAATTAACAACTTCTAATCCCATCTAAATGTAGCATAATCAAAAACAAATTAAAGATTGGAATACAAAGTACTTTCTAATCCCATCTATATTGCTTTCAACAATGATCAATTTCGAAAATAAATCACAGAACATGAGTTTCAATTTTCATAAATTAACAACTTCACTAATAAAAAGAAATTTGGTACTAGTTGCATTAGATTATGATTCGTATATATCATACCTTGTTTTTGGAAAATCAATCACTTTGATGAAGATTACACAATGACGGCAAAAAAAAAGGCTTGAATTGATGTGTGAGGAAGGTTTTATATTTTAGGGAAATAAGTGGATTTTTTGGTAAATTTGTCCCACCCACTTTTTCAAAGAGATGCTGCGTTTTTCAACTGCACCCCTTCACCCACTTTTTCAAAACACCGTTTTAACCCCTCTAAATCGTAAATAAGTGCGTTTTCTTTTTTGTTTCCCAAACACTCAAAATGGCTTTTTTCCAGTTTCAGAATGAAATAATCAGATAATTTGGGTGGAAACGCAAAAACAAACACCCTCTTAATATGTAAAATTTTTTTGGTGAAATGGTGAACTTTTATATAACCACAACCAATTGTTACAATAAGGATATAAGGAAATTGGACATGCCCAATCCCAATGTATGGATGGCTGAGCTTACCTTTACGGCTGTGGTGCTTGTCGACGTTGTTCTCATGGGAATTGGTAGTCGGTGCACTGCATTGATGTTTAACGGTTTTCTGTGGACTCATCTCCTGCAAACAAAACATGCAACCGTTAGAAAACCATACTTCTTTTTTCAATGTAAATTCAATCGACGATTACCATTAAATATCAATGCACAAATTTAGACCAATGATCAATACATTGCTTCACCGGTCGAAACCATCAAAACGTTACTGAATGGAAAATGCGTATATAGTTATATCCTCCTAAAAACATTAATAATTTACTAATATAACTTTTATAGTCTTATTTAATTATCCAATAATGTCAAAATATCATGGACATAAAGTGTTGCACGTTCAGCCAACGTCAAACGACCCATTTTGACCCACAATAAAAGCTTACCTCATGACCATTATTTTTTATCATCAGCTTGAGGAGATTTTTTTGTTGATATTTCTTCCGTATGTTATATGGCATCATCATGTTCTATGACACCTTGTGACACGTTCTCATCAACCATCATATCCTTGTTAATGATAACAACACAATACTATGAATGTATGATCTTTCAACGATAATAAAAAAGAGGATACGGTTGAAATTGGTCTGTTCTTGCAACACATAAAGGAAAACCAATGTCTAAAAAACGTAACAGTACCTGAAACCAACCATACTATGGTTGTTCTGTTAGAAATTGATTGGGGTCTTTCAGAAGGGGTTTTAAGCATATTGGTTGTTAATACTGTAAAAAAGGTATGATAGTATGCAAATCGCCATTAATATGATTATTAATAGAAGATTTTCTACGTTCAAGTGTTCAACTATGATTATTATGTTACTTACTGTTATGTTCTTTAGAGCCATATATATCATCGGTGCGCATGAGAACATCTATCTTAGAGAAGCGATAAGATGAGCTTGGAAATCTGAATGCCAGTTTGAGCTATTTCCATCAGTCACTATCATGATCAATTTCACATCTTTCATTGCTAGCAGAGCCTCCTCCAATCTTTAACATGTAAATTGGGTACTACAATTAGGTAAGAACATATTTAAAAGCTAAAAACAACTGATTTTTCCATCGACATTTAAGGTTCGCAGCTATTGCTCCAGTGAATGTAATGGCTAATAACGACTCCAAATATAGATCAGTAAAACATTTATAATAAAGCTCCTCGAGGGGATTAGTGGTGCAAAAAAATCGGTTAAAACCGGTTTTCGGTTATTAGAAAACCGGTTTTAAAAAAACCGAAAAAAAAATAAAAAGAAAAAAATAAAAAAAAAAAAAACCGGTTTTTCTAAATAACCGGTTTCGGTTTTTTTCGGTTTTTTTTCCGAAATCGGTTTTTTTCTGGTTATAAATGTTCAGAATCGGTTTTTTTTCCGGTTATTAATTTTCGGAAGTATCGGTTTTATTTACCGGTTCGGTTATTTTCGGTTTTATATTAATGTTCGAATCGGATTTTCATACCGCTTCGGTTTTTTTCGGGAATTTAAAACTCCTCGAACATTTATTTAAAAAACTTGTTAATTTCTAAACAATTTACATTAAACAATTACTACCGGTTAAAACCGGTGTTAAATTTTTTTAATACCGGTTAAAAACCGAAAAAATATAATTGTTCTCGAAACTTCTCGTTTTTATGAATATTTATACCTAGAATGAGCGTACGGGTCATTTATACCTCGAAACCGTTTCCGAAACTAAAAATAATATATTCGTTTAACATTTTTTTTGTGTACGGAGAATATTGTTTAACTTGTTTGATAAAATATAAAAGCATTTTCCCAATTTCCGTACATCATTCAGACGAGTATGTCTTTTTACGGCTCTTATGGAAAATATGTTTAACTTGTTTTAACGAATATGAATAAAAACATATGGGAAAAAATATGTGGTTGTAACTTGTTTTTACGCTCCATTTCCCGGTTACACTCCATTCAACTACTGAAAATGTTTTTTACGCGCTATATGAAAATATGTTTAACTTGTTTTAACGAATATGAATAAAAACATAAAGAATATTTATAAAAACGTTGAATGAGCGTACGGGTTTTTTTTTTTTGTTTTTGTTTTGTTTTTATCGTAATCAACGAATACTGCGCGTTTAAAATATGTTTAAGAGATATTGTTTAACTTGTTTGATAAAAAAGTTGAATGAGCGTACGAAAAAATGTTTTATGTTTTATGAATTTAAAACTTCCATGTTGACCGGTTTTTTTAACCGGTTAAAACCGGGTTTTTTTTTTAAAACTATTAACGGTTACATAAAAAATAAAAAAAATAAAAAAAAACCGGTTTTAACTGGTTTTTTTAAAAACCCGGTTAAACCCGGTTTTAAAACCGGGGTTTTATTCGTAAAAAAAAAATAAAAAAAAAAACATAAAGATAAAATTATATCGGTCTTAACCGGTCTTGTTTTTTTTTTTTTTCGGTTCGGTTAAAAAAAACCGGTTTTTAAAAAAACCGGTTCCGGTTTTTTGGACCGGTTTTAAAAAAAACCGGTTATGATTTGCATCTCTAGAGGGGATCGAAACCTTTATATAAACTAAGGCGAATTATGTAAGCTAAAAAATATAAAAACTCCCCTTAACAGTTCATATCCACATCAAACATATGCTTTATTTTAAAGCATTAAATTACAGGTAAAACAGTTTGCGATTTTATTTTATAGCATCAGTAATTCATTACCTCAGGTGGTGATGCCCAAAGCATGTAATCGCAACCTCAGCAGCCGCCTGCAAGTGTGATAGTAGCTAAACGTCAAAATCCGAACACAACGGCAGGCAAACTGAAAAATTAGGAATCCATTTTATTAAGGTAACATGATGATCATCATCATCATAAAATTACTATTGTATAAGAAATTAAAACAATTAGTAGGATGCTTACCGAGCCGATCATTTTCCCTATAACAAAAGAACAACATGTAATGATCTTAAACCCATATATTTCATCAATATAACATCATCATCATCATCATTATAAAATTTCTACTGTATAAGAAACTAAGAAAATCAACATGATACTTACATTCTGGTTCAAAAACAATCCCTTTTTTTGAAAAATTGAATCTAAGCTTTGTAAACAAACTGAAATTAAAACCCACTTTAACCATTAACCTTCTTCTTCCTCCTCCTTCACTTCCACCATCGCAGCGGTAATGAGGCAATCACATCCAAAATCAAATCATATGTTTACACTGATCCTATCTTCCTCCTCACATGTGATCAAACAAAATACTGCATCGAGAAAAAATAAAAAAATACCAAAAAAACAAAAAAAAGTTTGTTGAAAGTATATGAAAGTGCCCCTCTATTGAGAGATAATTAAATGCTCGTCACGATGGTGTAATTTATGTATCTTAACGTTTTATGGTTTTTGCGATATGCTATTTTTAAAAAATAGGGGTGAAATTGTCTTTTAATTAAAAAACACAAAGCTATGAAGGGGGTGGTGAATGTTTTTTAAGATTTAATCTTATTCATTAAATAAAAATTATTTGTGGTTAAACTTTTCTCTTAAAGTAAATAATAAAATTAAAAATAAACAAACCTCCCTAATGAAATGAAATGTCTTAAATGATAAATGTAAAAAACTACAGTACATTAGTAACCTCTACGGCGTAACAATGAAAACTTGTTTACGACGTAGCAACTTGAAAGCTTAAATTAATTCATATTCGAGAGCTCTACGGCGTAACAACGTTCAAACCATAACGAAAAATAATTTCTACTGCTCCCGGTCTCAGATCTTGTCCCCATTAGATACTAACTGAAACATTCTGTCCTATTGCTCTATGATAATTTTTATTATAAGTTAAAATTATATAAAGAAATTCATATCAATATTGGTTTATGAAAAATAAGCTAAAATTTTATAAGTCATAAATTGTATTTTATACTTCATATATACAACTCTAAATAATGAGGTCGATCTGAGTTTACGTAATTTATTTTACCTATTGTTGTAGATTGATAAACACAATAATACATTCATCTAGATCAAAAATCTGTCTACAGAGTTTAGACTACTTAGTCGATGTATAATAGTATTTGTTTAACTTCGTTTTTCTTATAAGTTATATAGTATATGGTATGGATGATTTCAAACCGATTTTGTTTAAGGGTTTTGTTTGTTTATTTAGATTTTAGAGCACATCTTCCATCAAGCCGGGAGGAAATACCATGTGAGAGTCTACCACTAAATATGCCAAAGATGCCGGCCTCCTTCCGTGAGTTTTATTACTAGTAGATGAATAGGTTTATAGCTTAATGAATAAGCAATGCAAACCTTAAATCTAATGAACCCAAACTCATAATTAGGTTTGGGCCAACAAACCAAGTCATCTAGTAAGTTTATCATAAGCCGAATCCAGTTCTTAGATTTAATTTAAGTTCAAATCAGACCTCTTAGTATAAAAACAATAAACAGATTGATATGAAAAAAGAAAATAAATAAATAGATGAAAAGCAAAATTTTTGAACTTTTATCTAGTTTGAGTTCTTTTTGGGACCACATGCATCTATAATGTTCCAAATCATGGAGGATATTGGCCATTGGAATAGTATTTATAATGTTCCAAATCATGGAGGATATGGGCCATTGGAATAGTATTTCCATTCTTGCATATTCCAATTATAGTTCCTTTATTTTATTTTTTAACTCCTTTAACAAATTTCAGTTCTTTTTTATTCTGAAAGCAGACTTTTTATTTAACAATTATAGCCAAACAACACTTGCAACAAACTAGGCTCAAAAGTTTAAAGACAACAAGATGAAGCAGCCATAAAAAATGGAAAAACAACAATATAGGAACTGAAAGCTATATATATGTGCTTGGACAATAGCAGCCAGCCAGACTTTAGGCTCTCAGCCTTGACAGCGAGCATGACCCATGTACCATTCGACCCATTTGATGTTGAAAATTTTATCTCGATGTTTAAACCAGAAGAAAGATACGATCTGCATATCGAACAATTGATCTTCATCACTGTTTTGGTTGATGTTTCTTTCTCTCCCATCTAATAACAGATAATGGCTAGACTTTGGGGTTTTCATAGTAAAGAACATGTTTTCTGGGTTTAAAGAGGTACGTAGAACCATATGTCGACCTAATGACATCAAAGAACAGAGCATATTGCAGCCTAATATATAGGAGGACTGGCATCACAGCAAATGCACCAATGAGGCTTGGCATCCATATCATACCTTTATTGTAAAGAACAAAGAAGCTGACACTAAAAGCGACCGTCATGGTTGTTATTGATAAGAAAAGAGTTGCTAGACCTGCCATCAGCTTTTTAGGCAGCGATACCAAGAAATCACGTTCAGCATAGCGAGATGTGAGGATGGATAAGAAGATGAGAATCGATGTTGTAGATGAGAATAGAGAAATGGCATCTGCCACAACGAAAACAATTAAGGTTGCTTTCGATTGGAAGATAGGGTGACCACTATTTTGACCATATCCACCAGGAACGGTAAAAGCTGCTGCAAATACTATGGTTGCAATGAGTGTCGCAACAACCATACATTGACTAGCCGTTTCTTTCATCCAACGTTCACCTTGTTTAACTAGCTCTTTGTGTTCCGGCTGAGGCGCTGGGGGCTTTCAGATTTGTCGGAGTTGTGATTTGTTTCTGGGGGGGAGCGGGCGGTGGAGCGGAGGTGGATGCGTGTGGGTCGTGCCGAGAGGGGTGCTTTGATAGATTAGGGGTGAGGAGTACATGGGGGGGTATAGTTTGGTGGGAAGGGGGAATATGGGTGGAGATTGGTGTGTTGGGGTGGGGGGTGGGGGGGGTGGTAGGGGAGAATATGGAAGAGTTTGGTGGGAATTGATGGGTGTTGGGGTTTTATCATATTATATCTCTATCTCTATCAATGTATTAATGGTAAACAAAAAATTTGGTACAGGCGGTAAAGGTAAATTGGAGGGGGGGGGGGGAGGTTGGTTATTTGATGGAAGGTGTTTTGTGTGGTGGGGAGGTAAATTGGGAAAGAGGAGGGGGGGGGTGAGTGGGGGGGGTGGGTGTAGATGGGGGGAGGGTGTGTTTAGTGTATAGTGAAGGTATGGGTGGATGGTTGTTGGGTGTGAGTGTGGTAAAGGGAGTAGAGAGGGTGTGTTTTTTGTTAAAAAAATTTGGGGTTGAGTATAGGTGGCATGAAGGGTGTTAATGTTGAGGGTGGGAGAGAGGGTGATGGGTTTTTGAATAGACCTGGTGTCGCCTTTTCCTGCTGGCACTCTTCCCAACTAAATGCAACATAGTGTTCCCATGGACATCTTTGATAGGAGTTATCAAATCTTTCATTGAGCCTATCTCGCACAAGAGGTTGTAGATACCCTCGTGACGACGTTTGATTGCAATGTGAAATATACTTCGATGTTTATCATCTAGCTTCCATATAAGATCAGGATACTGACGGATGAGCTCAATTACAAATCTAGTGTTGCCCATTTTTGCTGCAACAAATAGTATCCGAGAAGGGTGTGTTCTCCCAGTAGCTGTCCCTAAGTATTTTATCAATCTCATTCTTAGGCTTTTCCGCAATAGCATTCCAAATGAGTTTTAGTAATTGCAATGCTTCATCGTTTTTTTCAGGAGGCACCACCTTAGAAACAATGTATGCGATAACTAAAAGCAAATGCAAAAAAGAAACCAAATTGGTCATACTAAATACTTAAGAGTGAGATTATGATGGTCCATGATGGATTTACTTACGTTGTGGAAAAAATGTACATGGAAAATTATGGCATATATATCACATGGATCTCACATACATTTGACAAAAGGTTCTACTTGACACATAATGTTTTACAATATAGAGGCTATTAGAGTAAAAACAGTTATTGTCAAATAGAAGTCCCTACAATTTTGTTTCGTATAATTATATGCATACTTTATGCTGATTAATAATATAAGGATCCTTAATAGTTACTGTACATGCTGATGTAGACGCCATGTAACCTATTTTTGCTGATGTGGAAATAAAAACTTAAATGAAGTTCAAGGACTTATATGTGTAAAAAGGGACATAGCATCATCAACCCTTACATGTTTATCTTTGATGACGTATAGTGTGGACCGACCCGGCCCACTTATATTATTATGGGCTTACTTGCTGAGGACGTATAGCATAAGTCTAGCATAACATGATCAAGAACCATATCATACTAGACTGGGGACATGTTGGCGTATAATCCGGAATGGGCCGGACCCAATGGGCCGAACCCAATAAAAGGGTGACTCACATCCTACGTAACCCTAATCCATACACTATATATACAGGGGTAGGATCATCCTACCTACAGATACCTACACAGGTTATTCTCTACCATCTCTTTATATAACATGCTTATACTATTCTGACTTGTTCGTCGGAGGGTGGATCCCGGGCTCCGGCCTCGGGTCCCCTTCTAACTGGTTCTTCTTTGTTGGCAGCACTATTCAAGGCCCGGAAAGACGACGAACGGCATCAGGAGAGTCGTCAGGACCGGCCCGACCAAATTATGCATCAACAAGTTGACGCCATCCGTGGGACTCCGAATAAACTATGTTTCGTGTTCTCATATTACTGAAAAGCAAAAATCGGTTTCTAAAGTCGGTAACTTTAAAACCTTCGTATTTTTGTTTTTCACTCATTGCATCCTGCCATGCGTAAAACTTGATTTACCAAATCAATAAACATCATGTGATTTTAATATCACTTTAAAAGCACCTGTTTGTAGTTAATAGACAATCTTCTATTCTTTGAAGTTTTCGTGACTTTATTTTGTTTTCCACTCGTAACTTTGAAGTGACACCCGTTTTGTATGTCTACTTTTCGATACAAAGTCGCCATTGGCACCGACCCCTATTATTTTTCCTTTTTAAATTTGATAAAGATATTACCATATCTTTTTTAATTGAATATTTTTTAAATTGGTAATAAGATATTACCATATCTTTTTTAATTTGGTAACAAGATATTACCAATATTTTTTAATTTGATAAAAAGATTTTATCCATATCTTTTTAAATTGGTAACAAGATATTACCAATATTTTTTAAATTGGTAACAAGATATTACCAATATTTTTTAAATTAGTAACAAGATATTACCAATATTTTTTAAATTAGTAACAAGATATTACCATGTCTTTTTAAATTGGTAACAAGATATTACCAATATTTTTTAAACTTGATAAGATGTTATCTGTATTTTTATTTGGTAACAAGATATTACCAATATTTTTTAATTTGATAAAAAGATTTTATCCATATCTTTTTCCTTATTTGCATTACCCGGCCACGGAAGTACGTCTTCCGTCGGCCGTAAGTCGAATTCCATATTCGCATTACCCGACCACAGAAGTACGTCTTTAGTCGGCCGTAAGTCGAATGCCATATTCGCATTACCCGGCCACAGAAGTACGTCTTCCGTCGGCCGTAAGTCGAATGCCATATTCGGCCGTAAATTGAAGATATATATGGCGGCGTATGGTTGGAAAGTGCGAACGTCTCCGCGATGGTAAGAGTAGTCCTTTTAGTCTAGTAACCGCGGCTTCGGCCACACTTACTAGACTGGGGGACATGTTGGCGTATAGTCTGGAATGGGCCAGACCCAATGGGTCGAACCAAATAAAAGGGTGGCCCACATCCTACGTAACCCTAATCCACACACTATATATACAAGGGTATGATCATCCTACCTACAGATGCCTACACAGGTTATTCTCTACTACCTCTTTACTATATGTTTATACTATTCTGACTTGACCGTTGAAGGGTAGATCCCGGGGCTCCGGCCACGGGTCCCCTTCTAACCGTTCTTCTTTGTTGGCAGCACTATTCAAGGCCCGGAAAGACGACGAACAGCACAGGAGAGTCGTCAGGACCGGCCCGACCAAATTATGCTTCAACAATAACAACTGATTTTAGAGATTAAATTCCTCTTTCTTGATCTTTTTGCATGTGTAGGTGAGGCTTCTTCTTTTGTTTTGTGATATGATGGAAAGTAATAATGGGAGAGAGATGGTAATGGTTGTATTCAAGGTTTGCGGAGATGATGAATCATCTACCCAAATGCGTATTTTGTTAACACGCAATGGCGGAGCTTGACTTTTTATTGTGGGAGGGCCAAAAACGAAAATTGTATGAAGTTAAGGGGCCAACATGTGAAATATAAAATTTACTAAATCATATCACTGGAAAAATACACTAGCTGCCAAGTTTCTAGGAGGGCCAGAGCCCCTCTCTGTCCTCATATAGCTCCGCCTCTGTTAACACGTGTCTTGCACACCGAACTAAGAAGCGAGTGAATGGGAAGAAGACTTTAATCACAATGAATGGGGAAGATTTAACCCAACCTAAATTGCATTAAATGTCGGGTCGGATGGGTTACCGGGCGGGTTGCATTAAAAAAAAGTTGTACGAAACAACCCACTGAACATTTATAGAACCAAAAAAAAGTTGTTATCCATTTATGTGATCAAAAATCTCTCCCACCACAGGCATAAAAGCTTAGACTACTTGTAGTGTTCTACACAACACTTGCTTACAA
>BQNB010162603.1:0-14541 GCA_026074375.1 Tanacetum coccineum | reverse complement strand
TGATTTCTCTTGTTTTTTGTTCCTCTACATGTGTCGAAATCATGAAAATCAATTTGAACCATCTACACATCAAATTAACTTTCGAAACTCAAAATGATGCATCTAGATGAATAGAAATGCATCTAAGAGAGAAGGGTGTGGTAACGAGAAGGCCTCGTCACGGTGACGTGGCTTCGCCACGAGCCTCGCCACCACACCATGGCCCCTCGCCACAAGCAAAAAACCGGGCCTCTCGCCATGGCTACGACGAAGGAAGAAGACAAAAGACTTTATCGTTAACCCTTTTTCATTTTTTTTCTTTTTCTTTTTTTGAGTTTTGTTTTGATTTATAATGTGTGTTTGTGTTTGTGTGATGAAGAGATGGAGGTTTTTTAAATTTATGATGGGGGTGTGTTTTGGATCTATGAGTTGCAGTATTTTTTGGTTGAAGAAGGAAGAGGTCGGAGGAATTTACATGTTTATATAAAAATTTATATAAATATTTTGCATTTTTCTTTTTGTTTATATAAAAATTTACATGTTAAGCCCCTATAGTTTATCTTGGTTGTCATTTTTAAGTTTATTATTTTAATTTTGTTTATAAAGTGTGTCTTTTATTTTATAAAAATTGAATCAGTAATTTTCTAATTTTATGTTTTCTATTTTATTTCGATTTTAATAAAATGAATTTAAATTGTGTGAAAAAATTGAAAAGAAAAAAAAATGGTGAGTGGTGGGGCCAAATGAAGAGGTGAAAGTGTGTTATGAGTGAAGGGGTATTTTTGAGTGAGAGTGAAATGCTGATGTGGCAGGCTGTGGGGCCCGTTTTGTTTTGTGGCTTAAGCCACCATACCCTTCTCTCTTAATGTAATCAATATACAATCAGTGGGCCAAATATAATACAGAGTGCCATTGGGTTTCACATTATATAATATTGTCGTAATAGAAGCTATACTTAAAATTTTAAAAATTCGATTTGAACCTGATGCTGTCAATGTTTAGGTGTTTTACAGGTCTTCATATTTTATTATTTTCTAAAAAAAAAAATTGTTGTATCACCCGATAACCCGAAGCACCCGACCCGATAAGACCCGAACCTGATAACCCGATTACTTATCGAGGTCGGGTTGCGGGTGAGTTTTTTAAAATCAAAACCCGACATTACCCGACCCGATAACCCGACCCGATAACACCCCTACGTACTACTACTATCTATGATGAATACTACTACTAAATCGTACAATACGGAACTAGATAGAGATAGAGTAAAGTAATCTCCAATGGATGTGTTGAGAGCACGTACTACATTTACATTTACATTTATTATTAACGAAACTAAACGAACTCAAACGGTAATGAAGGTGTTAGCAGGAGTGACGGTGACAAATTCATTTTTAGCTGCAGTATTCACTTCAACTACATCATTCTTTTCTTCATAAAAAACAAGCATGGTTACCCGCGCGTTGCTGCGGGACGTTAATTTTTCGCGCATAGTTGCGGGTTTAATTGTTTTTTTCAATTTTTTTTTTTTTATCGCGGGTTTTTTTTTCGGGCTTATGTTTAAGAGTGGTTTTTTTTTATATGGGCTTATGTTGTTAGGGCACTCTTGGCGCGGTATTTTCTTGATTCTTAATAAGTCAGTACTTTTGTTAATTTTCTTTTTTGATTTTGTGCGAATTATGTTTTTTTTATATTGGCGTATTTCTAAAAAAAAGTGGCATATTTTTAGCATGACGTAAAAACGACGTCGTCATCATTTTGTTGCTCCGAACAAATTTTTTTTTTTAATAATTATTTTGTGCGGGTTTATTTTTTTGGTCTTATGTTTAATAGTGGTTTTTTTTATATAAGTCAGTACTTTTGTAATTTTCTTTTTTTTATTTTGTGTCGAGTATTTTTTTTTGTATTGCGTATTTAAAAAAAAAAATGGGCCGGCCCAAACTGGGTAGCCATTGGGCCGAGACACTTGTTCTTATTACTGTATGAACGTTCGTATGTAAAAACGAGTCCTATCACTTATTACTGTGTTTCCGAAACTTATTTTTTTTTAAATTTATTTTGGTTAGGGTGTTTTTGTATATGAGCTTATGTGTTGGGCCTCATGACGAGGGTATTTTTGATATGAATAAGTCAGTAATTTGTAATTTTCTTTTTATTATTTTGTGGTCGAGTATTTTTTTTTTGGTATTGCGTTTTTAAAAATATAAAAAGTGGGCCGTCCCAAACTTGTGAGCCCATTGGGGACGCACTGTTCATATTACTGTAGCTCGGACGATTTTTAAAAAAAAAAAGTAGGCCAGCCAATATGAGAAGCCATTGAGCAAATCGCCGAACACTGTTCATATTACTGTAGCACGACGTAAAAAACGACGTCGTATTACTTTTGTAATGTGTATGTATATAATGAGAGTACGTCTCGTAAATTTTTTTTTTCTTCTTATTTTTGGCCAAAGAAGAGGAGCGGGATTATAAAGTTTTTTTTTTTTTCCGGGCCGATGAACAGTAACCGAGCACAGTTATGATCGTGGTGACTGTTCATTTTACTGTAGCAGATTAAGCAAGTCGAAAAAACGACGTTGTACCACTTTTAAAATATGTGCACTTTTTTTTTTTTTCTATATTATTTGGTGCGGGTTTATTTTTTTGTCTCATGTTTGATAATTTCTTTTGTTCTTTATAATTAAATGGCAATCGCGACATTTTTTTTTTTTTTTTTTTGGCCCCAGGCCGATAGAAAAAGTCGTAAATAGTTAAGAATGAGGAAGTTACGTCCCTGTAATTTTTTTTTTCATATTTTTTGGCCAAGAAGGCAGCGGGATTATAAATTTTTTTTTTTTTTTCCGATGAACAGTACCCGAGCCCAGTGGGCCGGGTACTGTTCATTTTACTGTTTCAAGCCGCAAAAACGGCGGCGTTTTACTTCTATAATGTGTATTACTATAATATCATCAACATTCTCTTCAGCCTCCACCGCGGCGTGTGCTGCGAAGTGCCGTCCTGCTAGAACACGTCGTCCTTCGACCATACGTGCACGTGCGGGTCCTCCTCCTACACTGCCGCCGCCGCGTCCACCGCGACCACCTCGTGCACCACCACGACGTCCTCCTTCACTACCGTGACGACCTCCATCGGCGATCAGTCCTTGAAGACATGCGTGTTGAGCATCTAGCTGCCGACACTACTATTAGCACGGTTACGACTTTCCAACATCTCAACCAAACCTGCGTAAAGGTTCAAATAAATTATAAGACACGCATTTGTCTAACCACTATATTTCAATATCTCTTTCTTCTGAAAACGTATAGATCTATTTGATTCGGTTCTGCAAATGAATTAAATACTTAAACAAAAAAATGTCTTTGTACATCATCATTCTTAACCCCAAAAAATACTTTACCCCAAAAATAAACTACCATGTGCAGTTTAATGAAAATAGATTATTTATAGTACCTATTTAAACAAAGAAATGGCCGAAAAACATGTAACATCATCATCTCTAAGAAAACACCTACTAAATGAGCCACAAAACCAATTATTCCAACTTTCATCAACATAAGTTAGCGCCGAGCAGATCTATATCATGAGATGGCAGTTTTCAGATGCCATTATTGAACGAGGCCCCTATCATCTTTCAAAGATGCATATCATCTTCACTATCATATTCACCTCCGGAAAACTCGACCTTTCTTCAAACAGGATTACCAGCTTTATCTACAAGTAGAGCTTGTTCCACTAGTTTGTAACTCTTCTTTCTTTTTGATTTTATCAAATAATAGGAGTAGTACATGAACTACTATTTTCGGACATTCATTAATGAGGACTCACTTGAAGTTAGCCCTGTTATTGACCATATTAGTGTCCACCCTTTTAAACCCAACACCCCACATCATTTTCGACTGATTAGTCACCAATGGATTTCGAATTACTAACTCTTTTCACTCCTTTCTTCCTTATTACCAATGAACTAGCATTGGATTTTGGGGAATAGGTTGATATCTTTTGGACGGTTTTTTAAAATCTATTATACAGACCAAACTAAACACTTCGAGAAGTTTGAATTCTAGGCTTATTCACTGTATTCTTTCTATACAGCACCTATATTCTTTGGACATCCTCATGAATATGTCCTAAAACCTTAAAATGACAGAACATATAGGAGGTTTTCAACTCATACTCAAAACGTACGGACATTACATGTATAATGTCCCCTCCCTAGTAACTTTTAGGCATAGCCACCGTAAATGTGATCTTTCTTGTCCAATACATTGCTCGACAGCTCATCATAACTTAGAATGCTTGACCTACCCCAAGATTGCAAGCAAATATTAGATGTATAAGAGTCAAGCATTATAGGAGTACCTAGTTTAGTAGCAATGGCACTCAAGCCATCCTCGCTGAAAGCCGTAACAGGAACACCATGGAGTTTAACCCAAACTGGAACAATACTAACATCTTCTGTAAAAGGTTCTCATCCAGATCCCATTTTCTTTCAGGATAGCAGGTTATTCGAATAAACCATGGCCATTTTCTCCAAGCATAACATCTAATACGTCCATAGAGCTAAATTGATAGGAGAATTAATACCGGTAGACGAGCTTAAAAATTAAGCGAACAAGCTCATATTTACCCCTGTATTTCCAAACATGTTAGCAACTAAAGGGGTTTTTTGCCTCCTTCTTCCCAAGATATACCATATGTTGTATAGACACATATGAAGTTCAATAATAAATCGAATAGAATCCACTAGAACAACCACATCAATCCCATTACCCCCGGGTGTAAACAAAGTACGAGCATTCACTTTTTTTCCCACTTGATTTACCAGTTATATTAGCATACGAAGACTTACCAGGGGCATTACTAGCTGTAGTAGTACCCGGCGTAGATAATGGTGGAAAAGATTCCGGAACAGTAGTATCGTCCAAAGAGTTTTGCTTTCCCATCTCAACCGTCATGTCAACCACAGATGGTGTTAACCCTCCTGAACGGCAGATGCAACACCAACTGGAGTATCTTCATTCATAGTATCATCTGAATCCATAGACACACCAATACCTAAGGAGGTATTCTTCTTATTCCTAAGATCCTTCTCCTTGACACCCCTCCCCACCCCACTCCTTTTTTGACTTAAAAATCCACGCTCCATTCCTCCATCGCCCACAATCCTATTCTACCCAGAAAATGCTATTCCAATTAATGACGAGCCAGGTTAGTTCACAAGACGAGACAGCCGCAAGCGATGAGAAAAATTTTTAATCCCTAAAAATTAGAAATAACCCTTCACCAATCAGAGGTTGTGATTCAAGTAAATTTAATTGTATCATAAGATTTATAAAATTAACTAGATATTTTTTTTTGGTTGGACGCATAGTGATCCTCCAAACATAGAGGATTTTTTAGCAATGCTTCATAATTTTCACTAAAATAAGTAGTTTTCATACCATGATTCTGTTAGCTCAATATCAATGGCTTTATAAGTCAACCTTGCGATTATAAAAAAAACTAGTAAGGTGAACTTTGCAAAAAAAATTATAAAATGACGCATGACAAGGATAAACCTTGTGAGACATGATACTCGATTTATGTCAAATATTAAGATATATAGACGTTTGCGTGTTTAACAGATGGGAGAAGTGAGCGAAACCAAGAAAGGAAAGTTTGTAATCGAGCTCATACGAATTCTATGACTTAGCAGATAGGTAAAAGAAAACTTAAACAAAGTTATCAAAACTTAGCATACCGTCTTTATCTTACGAATTGAAAAAAATTACAAGGTTCACATTGCTTGTAAAACTTTGCTAGTTTTCAAAAAACTAAAGTCAAACATTTCTAGTTTTCAAAAAAACTAACATGGTTGACTTTGTTAGTCAGCTTTGCCAATTTTTTTTTGAAAAAACTAGCAAGATCTTATTAATTTTATGTTTGTAAAATTGATTATTTTTGTATTTTTATTTTATTAACGTGTTTACATGGAGTTATATACTTAAGTACATAGTTTTGAGTTTTGTGATTTTTACACTATAAATCATTGTGTTTCATATATGTAGCAATTAGCATATAGTCAGGGACGTACCCAGGATTTTTCGTCGGGTGTTGCCCAACTTTTTTTTGAGAGCGTTTGATGTGTCGTTGTGTAGGTGTTATTTGTTATAAGTTTTAAACCCCCCACCCCCCTCTATTTCTTTTTTTGCCGACTATACCTATAAATTAACACTATAACAGGCAGTTGTCGTACCCGAGATCAAATATTTGCTTAGTCGGTTAAGTTTAGGTGGAGCTGATCTCTAAGAGTGGAAGTTAACTCTTAAATTCTTATGGTATTTTAATTATCTATATATAATTATTAATATTAATTTATTAAACCTAACTAACGCTAATAACGGGGGGGGGTTCTGCCTAGTGAAAAAATGCAAGAGTTTTGTTCTAATGATATATGGTGATAAACAAAATAAGTACACAAGTGATTAGCAAAAGATTTAGGAAGCGGTTCAAAATGTGGAGAAAACGTATAGCCAGCTTTTAATTCTAACAAAATGCTTTTGATTGTCTTTATTCGGCATATGTTGATGTTAATTCGTTGGTGTAAAGTTAGGTTTGCTAGTCTAATCCTGTCACAAATTACATAATCCAGCATAAAAGCATCATACCGTTGATTATAATTATCTTTCTGGGAAACTATATTGGTTATTTATTGATTCCTAGCTCATGAAGGGTTTAACAACTTACTGCAAATTTTCATATACTTGTGTCCAAACCCACTTAACTACCTATGAAAAAAGGACGTATGTGTAATCCGAAGTCTACGGCTCTAGTCTACCTATCACATTGACCTTAGATCAAAAACAGGGTTTTTATCTGTGATCATATTATTCTAGTTTTTATGACTCTAAGCGTTTTTATGTTCCATCCAGGACTTCTTAGACTACACAAAACAAAACCGTTGTTGCAGTGGCATTAAATATATAGGGATAGACCAAATGAATGATAGGAAAAACACATAATAAAGCAATAAACAGGTATTGGAAGTGATAAACATATATCACATACAAGAGATTAAGGAACATAGATATTAAGACAATCAAACATTATATTATCATAAACATGGATAATACCTAAAGTTATTATCCGATAGTCATTATAACAATACACGAAATCATAGTTGGAGGATTAAAAATATTGCTTACGAACGCGTTATAGTGGAGTGTAGTGGTTACAAGAGTTTTCCTTGATCCGACCACTTTTTAGGACCTTCTTGGCTTCATAAATCTTTTGGAAATCAGACTTGGTGGCTAAAAGCATACCCTAAATCGTATTTAAGGTTTGGTATTTATAAACTCTGAAAATTAGCCGATACAACGTATTGGAACTCAATACGGCGTATCAGGCTTGTTTGGCGTAGGCTCCACGAATAAAATATTCTAGAATTTTCTTGAGTTGGCTTTGATACGCCATATCCACTGTTGGATACGCCATATCCATGGATACGCGATATCCATTTTTGGATACGGCGTATTAACCAATACGCCATATCCATTTTCTTGGATACGGAGTATTGACCAATACGGAGTATTGGAGTTTTTGGATACGGAGTATTGGTTGAAAATGTGTTTTTCTTGATTTTTGACCAAAGTATCATATACGGCATATCAATGGCGTATTCTTCAAAGTCAGATAATGGTCTTGAGTTCTCCAAAGTCTTTAGATGCGGCGTATGCTTCTAGAATGATACGGCGTAATGATGTCAGAATCCGTGACTTCCTCAAACTCTTCGTTTATGCTCCAAAACACGTTATTTTCTCAGTATTTTGCCAAATGCTTAATATTTACTGCAATTATAACTTAAGCAATTATGTAAAGTTTCTTGAATAATTTATATAAATGTGGGCAAAAACAGATGCGGTTAATGATATAATAAGTTACGTTATTTGTTGTTTATTTTAAGATCTCCCATTGAATCTAGATTGTCCTCATTGTAGACATTGAAAAGTTTTAGTTTATGGAAAATGTTATCCCCAACCTGAAGTTAAGGAATTTTCTTGTTTTAGCTATTAGTATTCGTACTAATCACTTGTACATGAACCAAGATCCTCATGAATTTTAGAAATGAAAAACACTCTGATCACTCAACTAATCTAGGCGTGCAACATTGACGATAGTACGCTTCTATTGCTCGGTCGTGATTAGTTTCGTATCATAAGCTTGGCAAGGTTAAACAATCTCCATCGCTAAAGGCTAAGGAAAGAACAAGTCAAAAGCTTGAAATTGCGGTTAAGAAAGGCTTACGGGTTTAATCTTTCAAAACACTATCTTTCACCATTCTAAGTTCGATGCAAACAAGGCAGTGTATGTATATACTCGGCTCGTACTACGGACTGAACATATACAATTCCGAAACACTCCCTGTTCGTGTTTAACCAGCGGTTAGGATGAAGAATGATATAAGGTAGGGAGATTCTAACTTTCACCAAAAGTCATCATCCCAACAAGGCAGCTGAGACCTAATACATGGTACGTAACGATGGTTGAATGGCATGCTCGATTAAAAATCCTCGTTCGAGTAAACACTAAGGCTAGTTGCTAGGAAAGGGAAGTAAAATGGATGTTAAATAAAATTTACAAAACAAATAGATTAAACCGACAAATAAGGTACGGTTGCTGGTAACTTTCCCTTGACCGTTCCATGACAAAGACTCGAACATATAGACAGACGCCTTGATCACATAAATGACAAAGACAATCTAGTGGCGTTCCATAATGGTCTACTTCTCTTACAATCCGCTCTTTACATTCACTTTTAATTATAGTGGTGACTATTCGGCCATTTTTACAATATTTACATCGTTGTTTTTTTGTAAGTATCAAGGAATATCGATACACTTACTAAACCTGATTCCTTCGGTATAGACTTCTTTTGAACCAACTATTTTTCTTGCTTCTCTTTTTTGTGCTTTTTCTCTTTTTCTATTTAGTTATTTATTTATTTTATTTTTTTATGTTTTTAATAATACATGATATACCTCGGTTTGGTTCCACCGTCTTCACTTTCATAATTTTTCCGGATAATCTTTCCTTGTAATACTTTTTCTTCAAACATAATTCATATTTGTGAAAGTAGCGAAACTTAGAGCATTAACTTTCCATGCATTGTGCAATTTTCTGACATTAAAGGTGATTAGAAAATTTTTCATCTCTCTGACCACGTGGAAATACAAAACTTTACACGAAAGTGACTAGCAACATATAGAAATAGGCTTAATCTACACGGTAGGCTATGGTGCAAAGGTGTAACGAAACATATAATATGGTGTACAAAAAGAAAAGAATGGCTCAACAGGTTGTTCTATGGGATTTTACTCTAAAATGGAGAGTTATCATGGGTTTATAGGGAGTTATAACTACAGTGAAGTTAGTTATT
The DNA here is from genome assembly GCA_026074375.1 of Tanacetum coccineum. Lineage (NCBI taxonomy): Eukaryota > Viridiplantae > Streptophyta > Magnoliopsida > Asterales > Asteraceae > Tanacetum > Tanacetum coccineum. Next base: position 5,147 of record BQNB010162603.1, on the reverse strand, counting down.
TTTAAGACTTGTAGGCTATTTGGTTTAAGCCTAGAAATTTTATTATGTAGCAAATGTTCTTCCACTTCTTAAATTCCATTGTAATAAACTCCATGGCCAGTCTCGACTGAGTATACAAGGCCAAGTTTAAAGTTCCACTTACATCCGACTACACTTATTATATTGTGGATTTAGTAGACAGTTGAACAGCATAGGCTATTTCTAACATTATGTATCAAGGTTAAAGTGCACTAGGTAATGTAACTAGTGATTTTTCACAAAGTCATGTTATTTATTTTTTTTAAATTTTGACCCGTTTAAGCTTTTTGCATGTTATAGGACAAGTAAACATTCTAATTCCACCCCCCCCAACTTGAATTATACAACGTCCTTGTTGTATAGATAAAACATTAAATACGAGAATTAAAAAGAATTAGAATGAGAAACTCCCCTGATATTTGCTCAGTAGATTCTCCAAGTTGAGTTTAATTAAGCAAGATTGTGTTGAACAGCCGCCTTGAAGTTTCAAGACTCCAACACTTCAAGATCACCAGATTTGTAAATTCTCCACCAATATTCGTCGATATTTCTTTCACGAGGTCCTGTGTAAATTCTCAAAAAACAAATGCAATTCTATCTCCGTGTATTCGTTTGGTTAGACTCGAAATAAATACCTAAAATTGTACAGCAAGTCGATACGCCGTATCCATACCCTAGGATACGCCGTATTGATACTTGTGTCGAATACGCTGTATTCGTTTAACGAATACGCCATATCGACTGTGCTGAAAATAAAGACTGGATAACGTCCAGATTGTCAATACGCCGTATCCATAGGGTTTGGATACGCCGTATAGACAGTCTGGGAAGTCAGACTCGATAAAAATTAAAAATACATTACGGGTTGTCTCCCGGCAAACACTTTTGTTTTTGTGAGTCTTTAAGTTAGACTCCCTTTAGCTTCTCGTTGTGTCATTCTCCAACTCTATAACCTCATCATCCTCCTTGTCAATGTCACCTCCCTAATATTTCTTTAATCGTTGTCCATTGAATTTGAAGCTAAACCCGTCCCTGTTAGTGATTTCTATAGCCCCATGTGGATACACCGTTTTAACAATGTTTGGACCGCTCCATTTCGATTTAAGTTTTCCAGGGTACATCTTCAAACGATAATTATAAAGTAGCACCTTGTCGCCTACCTTAAAATCTTTATCACCACGAAGTCTAGAATCATGCCATTTCTTGGTCCGTTCTTTGTAAATTCTAGTATTCTCATAAGCATCATCTCTCAATTCGGCTAACTCATTAAGCTGCATAAGACGGCTTTCGTTAGCAAGCGTTAAATCCATATTACATTGTTTTAATGCCCAATGTGCCTTATGCTCGATCTCTACGGGTAAATGGCATGCTTTCCCATAAACTAATCTAAAAGGTGTACACCCTGTCGGTGTTTTGTATGTCGTCCTAAATGCCCACAATGCATCGTTAAGTTTTTTGACCAACCTTTAGGATTGTACCCACTGATTCTTAAGATTAAATTTTTATTGTATTTCCCCCCCCCCTTTTTTTTTTTTCCCTATTTTCCCTTAATAACCCTATTAGTAACTTCAGTTTGTCCATTAGATTGAGGGTGATATGCCGTGGATAATTTGTGAGTCACACCATATCTTTGTAAAGCTTTTTCAAGCTGGGAATTACAAAAATGTGTCCCTCTATCACTAATCAAAGCTTTAGGAACTCCAAACCTAGCAAATAAACTTCTTAAAAACTTAACCACAACACGCTCGTTATTCGTAGGAAATGCTTGAGCTTTGACCCATTTGGACACATAATCGACATCTACTAATATGTATTTATTACCTCTAGATTGGGGAAATGGTCCCATAAAATCTAATCCCTAAACAACAAAGACTTCGCATACATGAATGTTATTTTGAGGCATTTGGTTCCTTGAAGATATGTTTCCCAATCTTTGACATGCATCACATTGTCTCACGTACTCATTAGCATCCTTAAAGACACTAGGCTAATAAAATCCGAACTCGTAAACCTTCTTTGCGGTAATATTAGCACTATGATGCCCACCTGTAGGTCCCGAATGACAATGTGTCAGAATTTTAAGGGTTTCGCTTCCAGCTACACATCTTCTCATTATATTATCTACGCACAGTTTAAATGCATATGGTTCCTCCCATAAGTAAGTCTTGACTTGCAAGAAAAATCTCTTTCTTTTTTCAAAGGTCCAATTTGGGGGGAACAACCTTTCCAACAATATAATTAACGAAATCTGCATACCATGGCTCATCGTCCTTAAACTTGGATTTTAGCACCATTAAATGATCGTCGAAGAATTTATCAGCAATTTCCCTCTCAGTTAACACCTCCATATGTGGATTCTTAAACCTAGATAAGTGATATGTAGCCAAGTCTTCTGCTTCCTTGAGTTTCTCCAGTACCTGCAAAAGTGATGATTTCTCCTCCTCGGATATCTTTTCTAGCTCAGGTTTCTTTTCAGAATACGGCGTATTCACTGGGTCGATACGTTGTATTGACGTTGAGTCTTTCTCTTTTGAGGTCAGTTCGTTGAGCAAGATAGCTGAGCACCTTTCGTTCATTGTTACCATACAAGCTGCTTCTAGTCTGGATTTATTCGTCAGTAAAATCTTCAGATACTTGGCGTATTTTGGCATTTGTATTAGGGCTTTGATAAACGTAATATTAACGTGGAGTTGTTTTAGCTTTTCTAAAAAATTTCGTTGTTGAGCTTCTTCATTTTCTTTCCTTAATCTTTTTGGAAAAGGAATCGATGGCGTTTGTTCCCTAATCGATTGTTGAATAATAGGTGCATTGGTTCCCTGAGGTTGATTCTTCATAAGGACTTCATTTGATTCAACTGGTTTATCACGAGCTTCCTCTGGAGGTTCTTCGCCATTCATGTTGGTGTCGTCCTTTTGAACGTCTTGAGTTGTTGTTTTTCCACCTCTAGTGGTTACTCCTTTAATTTCATAATTTGATGTCGGAGGACTCTCGATTATTCTTAACAACTTTTGTATCTCAAACCTGAGCTCGATTAATGAATTGTCCCGTTCTTTAAGCAAGATTTCATTAGTTGTTTTGAAATCATTAATGAATGCTCTCATCTCTTTGTGTTCACGTTTTCCATCATAGATAAATTTATGCAATATTTCTTCCATTGTTAATTCTCTTTCTGGATAAGTGACGTGATATGGACGAAGTCTGGACACTGTTCCTGAAAAGTAAGACATAACTCGAAGTAAAACTATTCTAGAAAACTAAACAAGAAAGTTAACTAAAACTGCTGCTGTATCAGACAGTCGATACGTCATATTTAGTAGACTGGATACGCCGTATCGATGTTTGATGCCGAATACGTTGTATTCAAAGAAAATGGATATGCCGTATTCAATAAATAACAACAGACAGTAGAAAAACAAAACTAAATTTATATTAAAAAATATATACTAAAAATACCAATAAAAACAAGAAATTAAACAATCACATTCCCCGGCAGCGACGCCAAAAACTTGATGTGTCGTTGTGTAGGTGTTATTTTATGTATCAAGTTTTACTATTTATATTTTGCCGACTTAACCTAAAAACAACACTTTAACGGGCAGTGTACCTGGTCAATTGTAGTTTCGTTGGTAAGTAGGGTGTCGATCACCAAGAGCGAGAGCGTTAATTCCTAATTTTATCAGTATTTTAGTTATCGAAGTTAAACCTAAAACTAATGAAAATGGGGGGTTTCAGCCTGAGAGACTAGCACGGTTTTGTGTATCTAACCTAAGGTTTTGATGACAAGTAAAGCAATAAACACACACAAGAAGACAAACAAATGATAGATAAGTGGTCGAGAACTAATGTAAGGAAAACGTATCAACCATGAATAATCCGATAAATGCATGTTTGTTTATTTAGTGCAATGATTGTCTTATCTCGAAGGGCATATCATTCCTAGACTTAGGCGGTACTTCTTCCTAAGACCTAGACACGCTAATTTTGTCACAATTAAATGCATCCGCATAAAGTAAGCATTTGTTGATTATAATCTATCTTAGGATCTAAATAATGGTGCTCTTACTAAACCCTAGCTCATTGAGACTTTACCCACTTACTACTTCACGGTGATTTATATACTAGTAGTCCACTATTTAAGTCCTTACCAATGGAATAAGAACGTACTCGTTGATACTAAGGTCACCTTATGGCTCAACTAAGCTCACTAATCTAAAGGAAAATATAGGTCAATAATTATGATCCAGTGATTCTAGATATATAAATTGCAATATGGAGAGCTATCCCTGACTCTTAGCCTACGTCCAAACAACACTGAAGTTGCAGCGCATTAAATATGTAGGACTAGACCCAGTTGAATGATAGGTCGCATACTTAAGCACGTAAACGAATATAAATTGATAAACATAAACAACAATCAACGATAAATTAAGCAATCAAGATAAACAAACCAAACATTAGATCTTAAAAATACACACGGTTTGATATATGAACGATTAAAGTAAAGAAACCTCGATCGAACGCGTATTTGGTTGTGCGAAGATTACAAGTGTTTTCCAATGATCTTGAGGCTCTTTTCTGACCTTCTATGCTCTTCTGATCGTCTCTAGGTCGACTTGGTGGTTTAGGGATTCACTTGCATACCTAAAACTGAGTTTTGGGTCGTCTATATATAGTGTCTGGTAGTCGGTTCGATACGCCGTATCGGGCGATGTGGGATACGGCTTATTGGGCTTTCTTGGAGTAAGGACCACGTTTGATATCTTCCAGAATCTTCGTATATAATAAATTTTGGATACGGCGTATAGAAGTTCCTGGATACGGCGTATTGGGCTTTATGTCTTCTTGGTTTCTTGTGAAGTGTAGGCATGGATACTGTAACACACCCAAAAATGCGTGTCGCAGCGGAAGTATGTCCGGGGGAGTTACTTCATAATACACAGCGCTAGATACAAGAGAACGACCTCTAAATGTGTCGTTTGAAAAGTAGCCTTGTTGATTTAATCAAAATCTGAATTTGATATAACATTTGTCCCATAATTGCATCACCATGAAAAGCTTGAATGTATAGACTCCAATGCACATCAAGAAAAACCGAGCATCTAATTCACCTGAGAAAAACATACTTAAAA
>BQNB010162602.1:2388-14541 GCA_026074375.1 Tanacetum coccineum | reverse complement strand
CTAATGACGATGATGCTTAAACATTTAAAAGTTTTTTAAACAATAGTAATATATAACTAGTTTGTGAAATTAAATTGTGGCCTATGTAATTTGCACGTGAGCTTAAATTTTTTCACTAAAAAGTATTTTAATTGTTAATTGACAATGTTAAGTATACAATGAATTTTTTTTCTTCGCAGTCTTGTGATCGTAAAGTTAATGATAGTAACAATTTTCAAAATGATGAAACTGTTTAACCATATGGGAGTACAATATATGACTAATTTGTGAGATAAATTGCGAAACAAAATTTTGAATTTTTTTAAGACAATTTATTCTCATATTGCACAACTATGTTAATTTTAGAACTAGAATGCTCTATATAATTTTTAAACATGTTTATGTTTCGTAAGAATAAAATTAATTTTAAGAATAAACTAATTTGTACTTTTATTCTTCAGACATTTAAAAAGTAAAAAAACAAACAATATCATTTCATTCAGATTCAGACATTTGCGCATCAGATTCAGATTCAGATGTACAAGTCACATTCAGATTCAGAGCTTCTTAATAAACAAACAACACCTTACATTTATTACATAGAAGTGTGGAACTCAATTTTTATTTAAATATTATTGCATAAAACTCAATATTTATATATTATTATTTAAGATTATAGATATTATTTAAAATATGTTTACAAATTATATATTATAGTAATTTATAAATATCAAAACTTGCATTACATTTAATTATTATGTAAAACATGCGTACAAAATATATAATCTAATCATAAATGCCTACATTTACTGCATGACTCAAATTTTATATGGATATACAGTAGGGGTGAGCATACCGGACCGTCGACCGGACCGGACCGGAAGACCGGACCGAACCGGACCGACCGGACCGGACCGAAGGTATTTCGGTCCGGTCCGCGGTCCAGTGTTTTGGACCAATTCGGTCCTCGGTCCGGTCCGGTCCGGTCCGACCAAAAACCCGATGATAATGCGTGTAAGATCGGACCGGACCGGACCGACCCGGACCGGACCGTACCATTTCGGTCCGGTCCTCGGTCCGCCGTTTTAGCTAGTTTCGGTCTCGGTCCAAAATCGGTCCGGTCCGGTCCTTGGACCGTGCTCACCCCTAATATATAGATATAGATAAAATATGTTCACAAAATATGTGTTAGTCATTAATTTATAATCATTAAGAATTGAATTACATTTAATTATTAGAGTAAATTGCAAAAATGGTCCTTGTGGTTTGGCTAAATTGGTGATTTGGTCCGTCGAATTTTAAAATTGCAAAAACAGTTCGTATTTTGAAAGTTTGGTTTTACTTTTGTCTTTGGTCGAACTAAAATGACTAAAATACCCATCTTAACGGACGGTTCTCTTAATGAACCACTTTAACTTTAAAAAGTTAAACTAAACATTTATTTTGAAACAGATGATGTAACATATATTTGTTAGTAATAACAAATGGACAATCAAATCTTTTGAGATTTTCCAATTTGAGAACTCAATTTTGCATCGTAGAAAAATACAACTACATGCTTTGGGATGACTATTATAGTTCTTGGGTTGTATATGGCGTTGCGACTGGCTGCAAAAACATGTGCCGTTCGAAAAAATATGTATGTGTCGTGTCGGTTTTTCACTATAAAAAAATTTACTAAAGAAAAGTGTACCGCGGACTATTTATGAAAAAGAAAAAAAATAACAAATCAACAAGTGTGTGTTTAAAAACAAAATGAAATTTTTAGAATATGTTCACAAGTCTAGGGGTGAAAATGGAAGTTTAATGGAATCGAGTAATTGACAAAAGACGCGACCAGCGAGGATATGACTAGTGGGATCCGTAAACTACTCACGGACTGCAGTTTTATTTTCCCGTGTCATATAATACAAGTTCATCAAATTTCTACTTAGGCACATAAGCTTTATACAAAGTAAACGAATAAGAAATAGTGACAAATATATGTTGCATGGTAAAAAATAAATTAAAAGGCTTCATATTGAAAATACATGTTTTAAATTCATATGTGTGTAGTGCGTTATCCTTTCTTGTCATTTGTAGAAGATTTGCGTCAATCTCATATCATAAAAGATTAAAATTTTGTCTGAAGACAATATGTGAGTGTTGTTAACTTGTTATGCATACCTCTTTCTTTTGAAAATAATATGTTCACTTTCTTATAAGCTTTTTCTACTAATTAAAAGTCAAATCGCTATCAAATTCTAGCTGGTAATTTCAAAATTTTCAGTTAACAAGAAACAATTGAATATTGTTTGGAGCTGATCTTTGATGAATGGTGAGTCATAGGTGTACAAATTTGTGATTTCCTTAAAGATACATACAGAAGATTGAAATAAATAAAAATATAAACTTTCATTTTTTTTAACAGCAATTTTATTGAAACAAAACTAGCAATAAGCTAGCAATTACACAATGACAAGATTCGGGTTTTTAACCCGATCGTACCAACTAAACGACGCATTACATCTATACCTACACCAATGAAAAGACATAGAAACTACATCATCAAAAAACAACGCCTGCGAAGGAGGTTTAGAATAAAAAATGAGCTTATTACGAAACGACCATAAGTGCCACCACATGACATAGAAAACACCTTCGAACATCTGTTTATGCATTGAAAAAGCCTCAGGCTCACAGCCATTATACCATTCTGTCATTAATGATCGACCTCCCAACATAAGGGAACATCCCACCAACGAGTTGATCTGCGAACAACATTTTCTAACCATGCAACAATAGGAGAACAAGTGTCTAACTCTCCACCTCATTATCAAAATAACACACAAAATGGATCCAATATCAATACCCTGCGGTGAAACAAAAACCTCGTTTGGAAGAGAATCTGTCCTTAACCTTACCCAACAATGAAGCATTTCATCTTTTCGGCACATTTTATCCACCGAGTTTTCGAGTCAACATCCGAAAGCGATTTATCATCAATAATCTTTCTAACCGACGCAACAAAAAATCTCCCGAGCTCTCCAGTCCCAGTTCCATTCTGTCGACATAGGAAATAAAGAAACATCATGCACCAAAGCTGACAACTCCGTTTGAATTGGATACGCTCAACACCACCCCTGATTTTCATCGAAAAGAATATTCCAAACTAGCTGCCAAGTTTCGCGACCCACCGGATTAATTTGCAAAGATTCAAGACTAATAATGCCGGGGCACTGAATTCTAGAGTTTTTACCCGCAATCCAAATATCCTCCCAAAAAATAGTTTTATCACCATTCCCCAATTTAACATGCATACAATCAAGTAAGTTTATACTTTAGTATTCAACGTCGAGAGTGTTTTCCTTACAATATCCAACCATCAGGAATTTATCACCAGATTTTATACTGTTCCTACCAACATTTACCATCGTCCCCCGAGAATCGCCTTAATGACCCGCACCAAAACAAATATTTTGCTTATAGAACCTTCATATCCAATTAACAATAGACCTCTATTTATAGCAAAAAGAAACTTGAAACTCCCCAGGCCCCTTTATTTCTTAGACGCCACAACTTTATTCCAATTAACCATGAAGCTTTGTTTTACGTTAATATCCATTGTCCCAAAAAAAATTTACTACAATAGATTCTAAAGTACGTAACACAATCAAAGCCCTCTATATATCGACATGTGGAAAATTGTCTCCGATCCTAAAACTGACTTAATAACGTTAACCTACCTCCAATCGACAACGTTTTTCATCTTCCATTAGAAAGCCGATTCTTCACCCGATCTATCACCTCATTCCAAGCATGAACCCGAGACATAGACCCTCCCACTTTCGATCCAAGATACGTAAATGAAGTTTTAATAATAAGACATCCAAGCTTCGACGCAGCACCTTTAACCTTGTCACTATCCACATTAACACCCAAAATTTTACTCTTGCTCATATTAATCCTTAGACCAGAAGCCCGATAAAAACATTCAAGAACATGAATTAAAGTAGAAATATTACCATCACACCATTGTCCCATGAAAACCGCATCATCCGCGTAAAACAAGTGAGAAATACTCAACGAAGAGCTTAGCTTAATACCATTAAACATTCCATTGTCCACCACCCGTTGAAAAGATAAATGTAAACTTTCCATGATTAGGATGAACAAGAATGGAGATAACGGATCTCCTTGTTTGAGGCCTTTGTAGAATTGAAACTCCTTCGTTGGACTACCATTAATTAGGATCGAACCTCTCGAAGATCTAAGGCAGCTTTAAATCCACTTACACCATTTTTCGCCAAATCCAAACTTTTTAGAATGTCATCTAAAAAATCCCATCGAACCGAATCATATGCTTTCTTAAAATCAACCTTAAAAATTAAAGATTGTTTCTTTTTTTTCTTGCTCCATTGTAAAATTTCATTAAGAATAAACGGGCCATCTAAAATCTGTCTTTCCGCGATGAAGGCTGATTGAACCTCATTAACAATATCTCCCAAAACACCAACAAGACGATTCGCCAATATTTTTGCAATGATTTTATATAAACTTCCAATAAGACTAATAAGTTTAAAATCTTTTACCATGTTCGCATCCGGAATTTTTGGAATTAAACCTATACTTCCATTTATTGGCTAGTCAAGTGATAAATGACCTTGATAAGTAAGATAGAATAGATACATCCATTAGTTGGTCAAGTGATATATTTATGAAAATTGTCCATTATGGAATATGGCATACTTTTTGACCCAAGTATTATATTACGAGTGATAGTTCGCAAAAAGCTATGAGTACTAGTTATGAGATCGAATAAATGTGTTACTTTCATTTTGGTATAACAAATATTTCTTTGCTTTGCTTTTTCTACTATAATACGAGGATAATGACCTTTTATATGCTTACAATTTAGAGCTTTTTACGAGTCTAAATTTTGTTTACGTAGAAAAATCTTTCTTAACTTTGTACGTTAACAAAATATGCAACCGGTTTAATTGTGTGAATTGTGATTCAAAATTAAAGATTTAAGTTCCATTTTTTTATAATTATTTAAATAAATAATTTAATCAAATTCTGGATTTAATTAAGTTAATTTAAGCAGCAATGATCTTTCGAAATCTTTGAGCAAATAGAATGAAATGTCTTGAAGTTGATATGAACTCATCATTTAATGAACTATTTATTGGATATTGAAAATGACATGTATCTCCAAACATTTTAGTTTTAGCAAATGTATTATGATGTAGAAATGTGCACATGGTGAATATATATGTCATGTTTTTCAGTACTTGTATGATATGAGTATAAATTTGTTTGATACAAAAGGATAAAATTATCAATTATGTGATCATTATATGAATTCCCAAAGTATTGAGTTCGACTAATTTCTTTCTTTTGTCTATTATGAACTAAAAACCTAATAAAGTCATCTTGGTAATGTAAAGGATTCAAGTGGGATATTTTTAAATTTTTTGTGTGAATAAAATAATAAATGGTAAGGGTGAGGGGAATATAACAAGCATATCTCTACATGGGTTTCAGAAAAGATACCTCGTGTTCCAATTTTGGCGCACTATTGCCACAAAAATATCATTCAACCGACCTTAACCATATAAATATAAATTAGTATAAATTAAGTTATCAAAAATTGAAGTGGTTAATGAACTGAGCCGTGACGCGATAGTCATATTTCTTTTGTAAGGATCATCTTGTACGATGTGTATTAAGAAATTATATTCACATCATTTTCTTAGGAGTTTTGCTACAACCATAAAAGTTTTATAAAGAAACATCCATAAAATGATGTTGCCTATGTATGATTGGCTTAATACAAAAGAAGAAAAAGAAATTGCAGCGAAAACCACCAATCAAACATAGCCAACATTATTTTATGGATGTTTTTTTGTAAAAATTTTGTGGTTGTAGCAAAACTCTTTTCTTAGACGATGGCGCAAACTTGATTGTACGTTTAGATCTATTGTTTATATCAGTTTAGTAAGAAAGAGCTTACAAGACCGATTAATCTTCGTTTAGGTGCTAATGAGTCATCAATTTTTCCGTGACCGATTAATCAGTCAACCATGATTAACGGAGGTCAAAGACGATCAATTGTGGTCAAACTTACTGGAAACCTGCAAATTTTGCTATAAATACCCAAAACTCGTCGTGAACATGTTTTAATCACTTATGGCAGTTGTTTATAGATATTATAAGTTGGTTTTTAAAGAAAATCTTGTCGGAAATACAGAAAACTTGCCGAAAATACACAAAACTTGCCGAAAATACTCAAAACTTACCGAAAATAGCAATCGATTAATCATGCCTAGACCGATTACAAGCTACAAAAAAATCAATCGCCTGACTATCCATTCGCGATTTTTTGCAACCTTTCTTTATATATAGTTTGGATATATTGTATTACTCCCTCCGTTTTATAAATATTGTCCCATGTTAACTTTTTAAATCTTTTTCTTCCAACTTTGATTTTAAATATTTTTGTTTGTGTTAAATAATACTTGACAAAAACCATATCTATAAAAGTAAATTTAAAAACCAATTAATTTATATACTTTTTATTAAGTATTATATAACACAAATAAAAATATTTAATGTCAAAGTTGGAAGAAAAAGACTTGAAAAATTAATAAGGAACAATAATTTTGATGGAATCTTAATGGAATCAAATCCATAATTGGGTTTATGCTATCACTCACCGAAAAAACACTCTCTCATCGGACACATCAGATTTTTCTCTCTAACTTTTTACTCTAACTCCTTCTCACCCGAAAAGTGGCCCAAACCCGGTTTGTGAGCTTAAGTTCATTAGGGTTTTGGCTTATAAATAGTCGATCAATAAAAGATAATACCAAGGAGGTTTCATTGTCTAGAATCTTGTGATAAGCTAATAATGAAAAGCTTTAGATCGATCTTGAAAAAACACAATATGGCTTTAGTTTAATTAAATTAAATGTTTGGCTCGCTATTTTTCGGGGTCAATAAGAGACGACATTTTACATATTCTATTTGATTACATTGTGCTTTTTATGGATGAATAAAAAATACTGGGCAAGGTTTCATTTTTGGTAATGTTGGGATTATTGAGCTAAACCCTTTTTTCTTTCTCTTTTTTTTTCTTACTCTTGGATGTTTTCATGGTTCGGATGTTATATTATTTTCTCGAATATTAGGTTTGCCCTTGTCTTTAAAAGATTTTAATATAAAACTAAAATGTTGAAGTCAAAAATGGACATCACTAAGTACGAAATACATGATGGCAAGATGCAAAATGAAAATATTCAAAGATATGGTGGCGTTTGATATCGACTTAATTGACTTAATATCAAAAAAATTGCTTTTTTTTAAGTTATATGAAAACTGTTTGTGACTTAATAAAAAAAATGATTCAAAATATTAAGTAATAAAACTAAGAGTGTCTGCATTAAGTCATCTCTTAATTAAAATGACTTAATAAAATAAAAGTGAATATATAAAGTTGTGATACCATTTAGAAATCCAGTTTGGGCTAGTTTTTAAGGGCATATTTCAGTTGGTTTTTAAGAAAATGGTTATATTAGTATTAAGTCATCCCTGTGAATGTTTATTTGTATCAACGAGACACATACATAACTGATTAAAAAAAAAAAAGCCTCATTTTGACAAATTAAGAGGCCAAGATACGTTGAAGTAGTAAAGTAGCTATTACATACCATATTTAAACTAATTGCTTCCCCAACTTGACGTTATGCTTAACAAATTGTTTTTTGCTTTTTCTTTTGTGTAAACTACTATAAATGGCATTTGTGAAAGAGGGATGCTATATCCACAAAAATATTCATAAAAAAAGTTTCACAAAATGATGTGGCATGCATTAATAGGGAGATATTAATCAAAAAGGAAGAAAGATAAATGACCAAAAAGATTTTGATTGAATACATGTCATTTTGTGAAAATTTTGTGAAAGTTATTTTGTGGATGTAGCAATTCTCTTTGTGAAATTACTCGCTACTTGTATACTTATTTTAGTAGTAAAAAATTACTAATTGTAGGTTTGGTAAGTACAATAGGCCTATCTTTTAACCAATGTTTTGAAACCCGGTTCGACCCGGTCGGGTCAACCGGTTGAACCGGGTCCGGTCGAAAAAACGGGTTAAATTAAACCGGGTTTTATATTTTCGAAACCCGGTTTGACCCGCCGGGTTTAAGGTGACCCGGGTCAACCCGGTTCTCGAGACCCGGTTTGACCCGGCCGGGTTTTGGTTTTTTCATGTTTTTTTATAAATAAAATAAGTTTTTTATATATATTTGCAACGTAATTTTATTTGTTACATGTTATATTTGGTAGTAAATCGTTTTTAGGCTAAATATAAGATATATTCATAATTTTTTGTATTATTGCAAATATTATTATTTTTTTTATTTTTTTTGAAAACCGAGTTGACCCGACGAGCCAACCGGTTGAACCGGTAACCCGGTGACTCGACCGGGTCGATTATTGACCCGGTTTTCAAAACATTGCTTTTAACACATCTCGACACAATAATCAAATAAAACTGTTTCACTCTTTCGGTGGGCCGGTCAAATATTTTAGTACTATATAACTACCACGTGCAGCTGCACTTACTACGAACCCTGTCAAAAAGTAAGATTTTTTTTTTTTTTAAGAACGACAACTTTATAAACTAGTAAGAGGCTAGAAGAAACATTACAAGAAAATTAAATGAGGGTTTTTTAACCAAGAATCCCACGAAAAAACCTTATTACAACGACTAGAACACCAAGTAAAAGAATACGACACGATATCGTCAAAAATCACCGATCTTCTCGGAGGCGTCTCATTGAAAATAGTGCGGTTTCTCAGGCCCCAAATACACCACCAAGCAACATAGAACACACCTTCCAACATATTCTTCAATTTAACCGAAAGGCGAATCGAAGATAACCAAGTAAACCAGTCCGAAAAAGATTGAATATCTTGCCAATCCAAGTCCCACCATCGACTTATACGACGAACAATAATCTTCGCTAAACCGCATCTAAATAGAACATGAGTAATATCCTCCTCCACCGAATGACACAAAGGACACATATAAGACTCCAAAATAATACATCTACGATTAAGGTTAACTCTCGTAGGAAGGTAATCACGCCGAGCTCGCCAAGCAAAAACATTTATCTTAATGGGGATATACTTAATCCATCTAGTAGGCTCCGAATGAGAAGGGAGGAAAAGATTATCAAGAAAGTTTCGAACAACACTTACTCGATAGACACCATCACCTGACAGATCACAACCCATCTATCATAAGACTGGGAAAGAGACACCAAATCCATACGCGCGCATAGGTCCTCCAACTGATGATGTTCATGACCATTCCGAGCAGGCCGCCTGAAGGAATAATCCAACACAGCCTTCAACTTATCAGCCACCAGAATCTCTTTGTCTGACTCTAGCGAAAACAGATAAGGGAAAACCACTTTAAGAGGCTTATCATCATTCCACTTATCGAGCCAAAACCGCGTACCCTTTCCATCTCCTATGCGTCTTTTGCAAAAGGATAAAAAATCAAAACCTCTCCCCGACAGAAGACGTAATTCACGAACAATTGAACACCAAGTAGAAGAGAACGTAACCGAATGAGAGACAATATCAGACCCATACAAAGCTTGAATCACACGAAACCATAACGAACCATCTTGAGAAACAAAGCGCCAAATCCATTTAAGAAGGAGGGCACGATTAAGGGCATGAAAGCTCGACACACCTAAACCACCATTTTTCTTGGAAGCTAAAATTTTGTCCCAAGCAGCCCACGTGATTTTTCTATCCGAAGAGTCAAAACCGTTGAAAAAATTACTACGAATCGACTCCATTGTTTTTAAAATACCTTTAGGAACCTTGAAGATGGACATATAGTATAACGGGGAAGCACCGAGAACCGATTTCAAAAGCGTCAATCTACCGCCAATACAAAGAGTTTTGACCTTCCATTTAGACAATCCCAATCTTAATTTAAGAACCATATCCTCCCAAGCTTGATGTCGAGACATACACTTTCCCACCATCACTCCTAAGTAACGAAATTGATTAAGCAAAACGCCACATCCTAAGGAGGCCGCCGCCTGCTTCACAATATTACTAGGAATACCCACACCCAACACTTGGCTCTTATGGATGTTGATTTTCAAGCCTGAAGCAAGAAAAAAACACTGAAGAATATTAATGATACCTTTCAAGTTTGCATCAGACCATTCCCCAATAAACATAGCATCGTCCGCATAAAAAAGATGAGATATAGTAATCGACCCATTTAAATGAACCCCTTTAAAAATGCCTTCATTAACTGCTCGAGAGAACGACAAATGAAGAGATTCCATGATGAGAATAAATAAGAAAGGCGACAATGGGTCGCCTTGTCTAAGCCCACAATGGAAGGAAAATTCGTTGGATGGACTACCATTGACCAAAACCGACGCCCTTGCAGAGCTAAACGTGCCACGGATCCAATTACACCAAGTTTGACCAAACCCAAAAGCCTCAAGAACGTCTAATAAGTAATCCCAGCGCACCAAGTCATAAGCCTTAGCAAAATCAACCTTAAAAAACATAGCTTGTTTCCTCTTTCTTTTGCACCAATGAAAAATCTCATTTAAAATAAATGGACCATCCAAGATTTGACGGTTAGCAACGAACGCAGATTGAGTATCAGAAACCAAATCCGCAATAACCAAGGACAAACGATTAGCAAGGACCTTTGTAACAACCTTATACACACACCCAACCAAACTTATAGGCCGAAAATCATTAACCAATTTTGCGTCTGCGACAATCGGAATTAAGGCAATGAAAGACGAGTTGCACCCCTTTGGGAACAAACCGGTCTCAAAAAAATATTCAACTGCCTCACATAAATCAAGACCAACTAATTTCCAGTATTTCTTAAAAAATTCAAATGAATACCCGTCCCGACCAGGAGATTTATTCTCACCCACAAACTCCAAACATAACAAAAAAATAAAATAAAAAAAAAAAAAAATGCCAAACGGATTACATCTCGAGTCACATTACTTTCCAAATCAGAACTTTGAATATCAGATAGCCTTTTATTAAACGGAAAATTGAGTAAAAGTCTTTGCGTAGCAGGTTCTTTGAATCTAGCTTCGAAATGATTACAAAAGACCTGCTTGACCACACCCGGATCAGTAACCCAATTTCCTTTGTCAAAAACACCACGGATTGCGAGGTGAGAACGTTTTCTATTAATCATACCGTGAAAAAACTTCGAGTTTTCGTCCCCCTCTATGGCCCACTTAACTTTAGATTTCTGAAACGAGTCATTAGCATTCAACTGATTAAGATCATACAGCTTACGTTGTAATTCCATACGTCTCAAAAGAGTAGACTCCGAAACAACTCCACTGTCCACATCTTTATCAATAGTAGACAACTCAATTTTAATAGAGTTCAACTCGTCGTTTCTATCTGCTCTCTTATTCTTGACCCAACCACGGATGATAATTTTAAGGTCCTGTAGTTTTTTTTTTAAACGAATCATTCTATTTGAATCCGAGTGAGAGAACGAGCACCAAGTTTGTTCCATCATATCGTCAAACCCCTCCAAATTAAACCAAGAGTAGTAAAACCTGAAGGGGATAGGGCCAAAATCCGAAAGGACCTCACATAAAAGGATCGGACGATGGTCTGATAAATGGCGATCAAGACATAACGCCGAAATAGATGGGAAGATCGAAAACATACCTTCAGAAACAAGGAATCTGTCTAACTTACTTATTTTAGCCCCTAAGGGATGTGACCAAGTAAAAGCGTACCCTTCCAGTTTAACATCAACAAGACCCGACGAAGAAATGAAATGGTCAAAAGCTCTAGCGCTAGATGGATTGAAACATGAGCCACGCCTTTCATCCATTTTATAACCCATTACTTTAAGATTTAAGGAGATAATAATATGACTGTCTATATCTTACATTTTTCATGTACCGTTTCAACAAAATTAAATGTGCGTGAATACTATCCTCAACTTATTGTTATTGAGGCAGAGCATGCAAACTAGTTAATGTTACGGGATCAAGACAAACTAAAAGGGTTCTCAGAGGTTAATGGGAACCTACGGACTTTCGTTGTTTGTGTTACATGTTATGTTATGTTTAGTTAGTCTATTGTATTATCCTAAA
>BQNB010162601.1:0-14541 GCA_026074375.1 Tanacetum coccineum | reverse complement strand
ACAATTATGCCCTTTCATGCATAAGTACAGTGAATAATATTACATTATAATAGTAATATTTTAAACAGTGAATAATATTACAATATAATAGTAACATTTTAAGGGGCATAATGGTCATTCTCTAGATCTATGAGTCTCTTTCCTTTGCAATCCGGCCAAAAATGGGCGGAATGTTTTACAAGAAAAAAGCCCATTATTTCCCTTTCTAATCCCATCCTTTCTCTTCATTTCCTTCCTACAAAATTCTTAAGAACATAAATTTTTATTTCCATCCTTTCTTTTCTTTTCTTGTCAAAATAAAACTCGAGAACAGAGCGTCAAAGAGCATTTATTGGAGGAGCATGGAGCGACAATGGAGAAGATGAAGTGGAAAAGACTAAAAATGAAACTTGTCTTGTAGATCAAGCGCCCGATGAAATATGCTTAGGAATAAACTTGGAACCCGATGAGTGGATTAAAGATAGTGGATGCTCAAAACACATGACCGGTAATCGAAAGTTGTTTTCTTCATACAAAGCGTACAACATAGGAAACGTAATTTTTGGGTGCAACTTGCGCGGTAAAATCATAGGCAAAGGTAAAATTTCTCAAGACTCCCAAATAATTAAAAATGTTGAGCACGTAGATAACTTAACATATAACTTGCTTAGTGTATGTCAAATGTGTGATAATAAATGCAAAGTAATATTTACCGAACACGATAGAGAAATAATCAAAGACGAAAAGGTTACATGTAAAGGAATTAGGAAAGGAGGAATATATGTAATGAAACTAGGAAATATACCGGAAGACAAAATATGCCTTGCAACATTAGATAAAAACTCCACACTATGGCATAGGAGATTAGGTCACGCTAATATGCAACTAATTCAATCATTAGCATCTAAAGAATTAGTTAGAAATCTACCCAAACTTAAATACGACCGACATTTTTGTGATGCTTGCAAAATTGGAAAGCAAGCTCATGCAAGTCACAAGGCTAAAAATATAGTTTCAACAACTAGATGCTTAGAACTACTTCACATGGATTTGTTTGGCCCTTCCGCCATACGAAGCTATGGAGGGAATCGTTATACCTTAGTAATCGTAGATGACTATTCTCGATTCACATGGACTAGATTTTTAGCAAATAAAACCGAAGCCTTCAAAAAATTTGAAATATTTAGCTAAATGATCAAAACAAAATTAGGATGTTCTATTATTCAATTAGAACGGGATCATGGTCGAGTAATTTATTAATGAAGTACAATTCGGAAACTATTATGATTTAAATGGGATTATGTCATAATTTTTTTCGTCCTTGTACTCCACAATCTTAATGGCTGGATTGGTTAAGAAAGAAAAAAATCACCACTCTACAAGAAATGGTAAGAACATGTTAAATGAACAATCATTCCTAAATAAAATTGGTGTAATGTCGGTTTCCAATACGTCAAAGATATTTAATTAATAGAGTTTCCATTAGACGTATTTTAGGAAAAAACTCCATACGAGTTGTTAAGAGGTAGGAACCAAACCTTAAACGATTTTAGAGTATTCGGAGATTAAATGCTTTATTTTAAATACAAGATTACCTACAACCAAGTTTCGACCAAAGTCGTTTTACGAAGGTAAATTTCCTAAGAATTTTTATTTTTTGCCAAAATAGATAAAGCTTACATAATTACTTAAAAACAAAACAATGAAAGTTGAAGAGTCGTTGAATGTAACTTTCGATGAAACTCCTCCCCCGCCTAAAACATCACATTGGAGATGATGAGTTAGTCGAAGAAGAAGCTATTGAGGTTAGTAAAACAAAACCCATAGGCAATGATCTTGAGACAATTTCATTTAGGAAAAATAATCAAATTGTAAATTATTAAAAGAATCTAAAACTCATCCCCTAGAAAACGTTATTGGTAATCTAAATCAAAGAACTCTTAGGTCGCAAGCTCCAGACAAAAGTAATTTCTTTTGCTTTATTTCGATAATAGAACCTAAAAATATAAATGAGGCATTAAAAGATGAAAATTGGGTAATGGCCATGCAAGAGGAAACTAAAACCAATATAAAACAAAATGATGGTTTAGGAAACTGTTACAAAAGTCCATTATAGGAAAAAATGGGTATATAGAAATAAACTCGTTGAAAATAGCGTCGTAACTAGAAACAAAGCTAGGTTAGTCGCCCAAGGATATAATCAACAAGAATGAATTGATTACGACGAAACATATGCACCCATAGCTAGACTAGAGTCCATAAGAATACTTTTAGCTTATGCTTGCGCACTAGACTTTAAGTTATACCAAATGGATGTGAAGAGTGCATTCCTTAAAGGTCTTATCAATGAGGAGGTTTATGTGGCACAACCTTCGGGATTCATTAACTTCGCAAAACCTAATTATGTCTATTAGACTTAAGAAAGCTCTTTATGGTCTAAAACAAGCCCCAAAAGCTTGGTTTACGATCGATTAAAAAGCCTTTCTATTAAACATGATTACTCATTGGAAAAATGGTAGATAACACATCTTCACTAAAAAGAAATACACCAACCTCATTATTGTCCAATTTATGTTGATGACATTATTTCGGATCAAACTTGTCATAGAAATGTGTTGTGACTTTACCAAGATAGAATCATGCATGATGAGTTTTTGGTAATGAGTATGATGGGGGGAACTAAATTTTTTCTTAAGATTATAAATAAAACAATTAGATGATGGAATATTTTTTAATCAATCAAAATATATTAAGGAATAGCTAAAGAAATTTGGACTAGAAGACTCTAAGCCAATAAAACCCCCCATGTCTACGGAAACCAAACTTACGAGAGACGAAGAAGGTGAGTCCGTAGATAATATCAAATATAGAGGCATGATAGGTAGTTTATTATACTTAACGGCAAGTAGACCCGAATTATCATGTTTAGTGTTTGCCTTTGTGCACGCTTTCAAGAGGATCCCAAAACCTCTCACCTAGAAGCGGTTAAAAGTATCTTCCGATACATGAAAGGTACCACGCATTTAGGATTATGGTATCCTAAGGGATCCGGCATAGAAACAATAGTGGTATGCGGGACAATTTCGAGATATGCGGGAGATTACGTAGATCGCAAGAGCACTAGTGGTGTTTGCACGTTTATGGGATGTTGCCTAACATCTTGGTTTTTGAAGAAGAAAATCGCTCTTGCCATCTCCACAACCGAAGTGGAATATGTAAGCGCCGGAAAGGCATGTCAACAAGCCCTATGGATGAAACAAGCTCTCGTAGACTATGACGTTAGGTTAGACGACATTCCAATAATGTGTGATAACAAATGGGCTATAGACTTAAGTAAGAATCCCGTTCAACACTCACGAACAAAACACATTGAGAGTCGCCAACACTTTCTTCGCGATAATATTCAAAAAGGGAATATCTCTATAGAAAAGGTCTCATCGGAAGACAACATAGCCGATATTCTAACTAAACCACTTAAACGTGAGCTATTTAACTACTTACGTCGAGGTCTAGGAATGATGGAACAAATTGATTAAGTTTTCGGCATAATAAAGAAATGATAATCATCAAAGAACTGTTTGTCAAAAATCTGAGAAAATTTTTCTCAACAGGTGGCGGCCCCCTTAATTCATAAAGGGCGGGCCCTTAATTTTAAGGGGACCGACCAGACTTTAAGGGGACCACCCACCTGACTGATTAATTATTTTTTCTCTCTGTGTCTAGGTTTCTATTTTACACAAAAACACAAGATTGAGAAAAGTCTATAAGCAAACTTTTACAAATTCTTCTATCTAAATGCATATCTCATTATACATATATACAATAGTCTCAATCTGTTATTTTATAAAAAGTCTTTCTCACAACTAAGAGTACATAAAAATCAATTTTCATATATTGTTGAGATATGCTAAAACATTTTTCACATATGCATAATGTTCTCTTACTTGTTGTCAAAAATATATAATCTAATATATATTTTCGACAATCTTGGTTGAGCAAAATTAAATCAAGGAGCATTTGGATTATTTCTTAGGTTTTACATGTATTAGTGTCGAAATAATCGCTACTCCACATTTGTCGCACTTAGGCACACACTAGTATTTGCACAAAAGTTTGGTTCGCTTTTAACTTAACCTCCTTGTCAAGATAAATTCTTTGTGTATTATATCTAGTTACTATTTTATATGCTCTTCACTCTTTTGGTTTTCAATTCATATATGATTATATGCCAAAATTATGTGAAATAGTTTTATCCTACATTTTGTCATACATATGTAGAATGTTGAATGCTTAATTGCTATGTGCTAAAAATCTTAATTGCCATAAAAGGATGGACTTGCTGCAAATTAACCACCAAAACAGAAACCCTCACACAAAATTTTGTGAAAAATCGATTTTTGGAAAATCTAGGAAATAGCAGTAGGCGGCCCCCTTAATTCATAACGGGCGGCCCCCTTATCTTTAAGGGGACCGACCCCTAATTAAGGGGACCGCCCTAGTATGACACGGGTAAAACAATATTTTTCTTCCTTTTTGACCAAATACCCTCTAGACTTAGCTATTGTTTCCCTAAATTCACAAACATTTCTTGGATTTGATCCTTTAAATGTTCATTTTTCTGAATTTAAACCTTTCCTCCTCTATAAATACATCCTCAACCATCATCATCACAATCATCCTCACCAATGACATCTCCTAACAAACCCACATCCAAACCATCAAGGGTAGCCAAAATGAGTGTGAAACCCATTTGGAGGAAGAAACCAAACCTTTGCAACACATCTAATGTGCTCAATGCAAATTCACCTACACCAATGCCAAAACCACTCCACTCTCATCATGAACCCATCTCAAGAAAAATTACCCAATAAGCTATTACCCAAATCCTTACATCAAGGACACTACCACATCACCACAAGTTGTCTCACATCCTCCATTTCCCATCTCACCCATCAATTCACATGTTACTCACACTCAAGCTCCACCTCAAAGTGACAACCAAACTCCTTACATTAAGGACACTCCCACATCACCACAAGTTGTCTCACATCCTCCACTTCCCATCTCACCCATCAACTCACATGTTGCTCACACTCAAGCTCCACCTCTCTAAGTAGAGAAAGCCTAGTTGATGACATTAATCAACTACAAGACCTATCAAACCTCTTAGCCATGCATCTCTCTTAACAACAAAACAACAGTCCCTCATCATCTTACTCTCCAAACCTACCACACACCCTCAACATTAACCAAGTTGAAAACCAATGTTGGTATTTGCCGTGTTACATCTTCACCCAAAAACAATTCACTTGCTTGAAGTGAGGTATCAATGGATTGAATTCCTCTCACTCGACCTCATCCACCACCAGAGTTCTAAGAGGATTTTTTATACCCTCCACAACCGCCTCCGCTCCAAACTCTCCAACCAACTAATCTCGTAACTTGCCTCAAAATAATCGTCAAACCCTTTTGTGTCGCAAGCAAGTCAAAATTCCTTCTAGTATACTTTAGGATTTTTCCTTTATGTTTTTATAGCCTCTAATGCATATTTGTTATTTATGAAATGCTTGAGTGTTGTTCACAACATTGTCCTAAATGAATGAAGGATCTTTTGCTTTGATGTTTGCATTGCACTTGTCATATTTTCCTTCCTTTGGCTAATGTTAGAAAATTATTTGTATTGTTCTAATCGTTTTTTGTAGCAAGAAAACCATAGCTCGATTCCTTGGTGCCCTTGAACGAGGGGGAGCACACATCAAGGGGGAGCATTTATTCTGTTGATTTTACTAGCAACTCTCGACGATGCCTTTTTGATTTTACAAAAAGAGGGAGAAATGACATAAAACTCACTAAATACTTGTTTAAAAATAATTTTACACTTAATGAGTTTAAATTTTGTAATAATCAAAAAAGGGGAGATTGTTGATAAAATATAATGCCTAAAAACATTACTAATATTTTTCACATCTTTACGTTTTGATAATCACACATATAAAATGTTCATTGTAAAATTAACTCGTAAACAAAATAATTAGTAGTAAAAATTTTATTTCGAAAATTATATCACTTCAAGGTATGGAATAAAATAAATGCTTAATGCATTTTATGATTCAAAAAGAATTTTTTATTCACCTTCTCTTTAATAATGGTTGTATAACACTTTTTATTAAACATTAGAAAAATCCATTTTCTACCCTTCAATTAAAAGAAATGTTTATTCAAAATAAACATCTTTGAAATTCAAATTTTCAGACCTAAAAAGCTAGAAAGTTCCAGAAAAGTTTCTACACATAAGGACATAATTTGGGAGCGCTCCAGTTCTAGGCGGTTACCCCCTTAAATACACGGGCGGGCCCCTTAATTTTGAGGGGACCGCCCACCTATTTAAGGGGACCACCCATAGACTGACGCTCCTCCAGTTTGTCCTATAAATACTGGACTATTCCCCACTATTTTTTCACCTTTTGCACTCATTCTTTCTACTCAAAACAGCCCATATATCCTCTCAAAAATCCTTTGATCATTTAATCATAAAGCTTTGTTTCCAAGTGATCCAAGCTTAATTCCTCAAGTGCAAGAGAAGAATACTTCTATCATCAAGTGAAGAAGTATTACACTTTTGTAACACCTCCAAAAATGTGTCGCAGCGAAAATATGTCTGGGGGCATTACTTCATAATACAACAGCACAAGATACGAGAGAACGACCTCTAAATGTGTCGTTTAAAAAGTAAACTCGTTGATTTTATTGAAATTGAAATAACATTTGTCCCATAATTGCATCACAAGTGAAAATCGTGAAAGTAGCACAACGAGATTTGTTTGTAGAAATCAATGTATGAAATCTTGTCAAATTTAGACTCCAATACACATCAGATAATCCAAGCATCTAATTCACCTGAGAAAAACATGCTTAAAAAGGTCAACATAAAGTTGGTGAGTTCATAGAGTTTTGTAAGAATAAATGTAAATGTTGAAATCCAAAGATTTATAAAGTATGCATGACCAATCCAATTCCTATAATAGTCGTCACAAATGTAAGTGTAAATGTAGAACCGAAAAAGTATGGTGTAACATTCCGTATTTTCAGGTCATTTTCGACGTCATCTATTTTACGAGTTATTTTTTTTGTACGCGTTCGCTTTTAATATTAAGTATCAGGTTAAATCGCGTAAACTAAAAATCAACGATTAATGTAAACGGACACCCCAATACGGGAATTTAAGTATTGGTCCTAAAACCAGCCCATTTACGTATTGTAGGATACGTAGTAAGTCTACTTTTTATATTTTATTTTTGTCGGTTACGTAAAACGTTTACGTATCGTAATAAAACGCGTTTAGGCGAACCCGGAAATCACAAATCACTAAATATGCCTGATTGGTTATTTTTATACTATATATATAATATATAATAAAATATAAAATATATATAATCTAAAAACAACTATCAATGAAACCGAGAAGTAGTATAGAGTGTTCCCGGGTCGTTTATCCCCAACGAGGCTGGACTGGAGAATCGATACAGTCGAAAGATTGGAGTTTGAATTAGAAAAATGATTTGAGAGTGCAGGAAGTTAAATTAAACAATAACAAACAAAAACGTTTAAGAAAAACCTAGAAATTATGAAATTAAACTAGAAAACGAGAGCACGAATCCCGAACAAAGGGGGAAAAACCTAAAATCTTTAAAATTAACCCTACGAAGAAATTTTTGCTTCTAAACTACTCTAGGGAACAAATAACGAAGAATGAAAAAGACTAGACCGAAAACGGAGTTCGTTTGACCCAAAAACGAGTCAAGACAAATTCCCGCACCCGGACCGTTCTTTAAAAAGTGAAAAGTTGTAAAAATGACCCTACGAAAAGTTTTATATTTTTCCTACAAACTATATAACAAAATAAAATTTTCTAAAAAAGAAAAATATTTTTTTGATAATTTTTGTAATTTTTATGAATTTTTAAAACTTTTAACTAAATTAAATTATAAAAAATACTAAATGACTTCGAAAAATTCTGAAAAATTTACTAAAAATACTTTACCTTATAAATAACCTACGAAAAATAAGAAACAAAAAATTGCTTAATGAATAAGCCCGTAAATAAGCTAATACAGCTTATAGCTTATAAGCTCAAAAACGAGTATAAGTAACAAAGCCCTTGAGTCTTTAACGAAAAAGACCCAAGGGCGCAGTGGTATGGTGTGTGTTATAAAGGGGGATCGTATCGAGAGGTCCCGGGTTCGAGTCTTGCTCACCCGGACCTCTTGTCTTTCCCTCTTTTTTTTTCGAAAACTTCAAAAAGCAAAGTTGTTAAGCTCGTGGGGCTTAACAACTTTGTCAACTACAACTTTTGCTGAAAAGCTGTCAATAAGCTTAAAAATAAGCTTAAAGTCGACAGAATGCTTAAAGGGCTTAAAAGCAAAAAGATGCTAAGTCATTTGGCACATTATGGTCGAATAAGCTAAGATTGGACTAAAATAAGCTAAAAGGAGTCTAAACTAATCTAATAAGCACTAAGAAGCTAAAAAGTTAACACTAAGTAAGCTTAAATAGCTTATTTGGACAGAAAGTCTAAAGCAAGCTTAAAGGGCAAAAAGAGCTTAAGCCTTTTGGACAAATAAGCTAGGAAAAGGGCAAATAAGCTTAACAATTACCTATACTAACCTAAAAAGCTATTAAGAGCTAAAATGAGCTTATAAAATAAGCTGAATAAGCAAGAGAAGAAAAATAAGCAATCCTACACTATTTGAGCAAAAACAGTCAAAGGGCAAGTTTAGGCTTAAAAATAAGCCATCAAATAAGCTTCCTAAAGGCTGAAACTTAAGGGGCTTATACAAGAGCTTATAGGCTCTTGAAATAAGCCAAGAACTTGGGCTTAAGTGGACAGAAAGGCTAAGCAAAGAGAGCTTAAAATCTCCCCTTTGCACCAGGGGAGATTAAAGCTTAACAACTAGGGGCTTATTTGACAGCTTATTTAAAGCTGTCAAATAAGCTCAAGACAAGAAAATAAGCTAAAACAGATTGAGTGTATTATGAAAGGGACTTGTGCACCAATTTTTAGCTTTTAAAAACCATAAAAACCTGCTGAATTTGACAGTGAAAAAGGGCTTAAAATTTTGACACTAAAAATACTTGGTGACTTTTGACTCAACAAAGTCAAAAGAACAAAGGGTTTTGACAGCTTGTTTAACACACACAAATAGCACACTTTTTGAAACTAAAACTCAAAACCCAAGTGCTTATGAATATAAGCACTTGGTGTTTTCTTAAAACACCACAGTTTACAAAGTGGTTTATAGAAACTTTGAAAAACACTTTTCAAACTTAACAACTTGTAAAAACAGCTTAAAATAAGCTTAAAACTTAAGCTTAAACCAGCATGATGACCTCAACCCAAAGACAAAGCCATTTTGACCCGTTTTGGGTGTTGACCCAAACACCCCCTTAATTTTTAAAAAGTGGTTTAAAAACTTATATAAACTAAATTTTACTGAAATTTTAAATAGACTAATATTACCTAAGCTATTTAAGACAACTACAAGATAAAAAAGTACAAAAATAAGCACTTAAATCTGAGTCAATAAGCTAAACAATTTAAGCTAATATTGACAGTTTTAAGCAACTTGCATAAAACTGAAATGACAAGCACTTAACAAGCAAACTTACACACTAATAAGCATAATAAGAGTAGTAAGCTAAGAAAATAAGCCAAATAAGCTTATTTGCTACAGTAAATAAGCAAAATTGAAAGAAATGGTACCTTTGATCCTTTTCTCAAAAAGGATCTTGTGAGGCCTAATAAGCTCTAAATCCCTACCCTTAGCTTATAATTAAGCTAAAACTAAGCTGAAAACCCAATAAGCCATCCATATCAGCTTAGCCATCCATGCTTTTTCAATCCAACAGTAACTTTGTCTCTAAGCTTTATAAAAAAATGTTTGAGCAGGTTATAAAAAAACAGCTTATATTGAAAGCTTAAAAGATATTTAAGAAGGCAAATGTAGCTTAGAAAACAAGTAAAGAAAACTTAACTCAATTTCATTAAAATGAAGTACAATTACAATTAAAAGCTTTGAACTGAAAAACACTTAAAACTATTTAAAACTACACTTAAAACTAACTAACTGCCACAATGGCTTTACAAAGCCTTTTATAGAAAAAACGAGCTAGGGTCTTCTTTCTCATGTCTTCTTCACTTGTGTTTCTTTGTAGACACAACAAAAGGGTTGTGTTTGTTTTGTGAGTGCAAAGAGCAAACAATCCTGGCCTTCAATCTTTCTTGGTTCTTGCTCGGGTCATCTAAACCGTCGATATGGGCTTTGGGAGTTGTGGGATTGCCAACTTGGCAATCTTACAGCTGGGAAAGTTTAGTGGAGGAGGGGGGAGAGGTTTGACCATGGTGGAATTGGGGTTATGGGATAAAAGAGGGCAAAGAGACCCGTGAGTTGTTTTGGGGGGGAAACAATGGCGGGAAAAACTGTTTGAGTATAACAGGCAAAAAGTTTTAGGGTTTTGCCACTTTTGGCCCCTCAAGGTGTTATGCCTTGTTGCATCCATCGTCCTTGTGTTGTTATAACTTTTGGGGACTTGGCAAATTAAGTCCCCAAGAGTTATAACAACAATTGCATCACTCGTCCTTGTGTAATACAAGTATGGGGACTTGGCAGTTTTGCCCCCCTACTTGTTACTTCGAGTGATTTGCAAAATCAGCCCTTGTCTTTTCCTTTGTCTTATTTCTTCTTTAAATATAAGTTTAGGGATTTACAATTTTAGTCCCTAAACTCATATTTCTTGACTTTGGCCTCGGGGTTGACTTGGACTTTGACCAGTTGACTTTTCTGTTGACTTTTTGACTTGATTGACTTTTCGGCTTCGATTTGGCTTTGTCTTTCACAGTCTTTTCCATTCCATGTTTGGTTTTGTCGTTTTGGCTTCGTTTTTCGTCCTTTTCTTAGATATCCGTTCCTGCACAATACAATTAGCAAAACAAGCGTATATTTGGCATTTTAAGTCCGTTTTTGGTTATTTTAGCTCGTTTTTAAAGGTAAAAGGTATGTGTAATTAAGCACATACCAAAATCCCCCATACTAAGGTATTGCCGTGTCCTCACGCAATGTTATGAAGTAAAACATTTATCGGAAAACTAGAATTTATCCCCCTCGCACTAATAACTTTGAAACAGTTAGCGAAGTTTCGTCAAGGAAACTAAAGATTCAAAAGCTTCGACAAGTCCCGTTTTCACATTTTTTATTTCATACATAACTATCCCTATTATTTTTGATTTTCTTTTTCTTTCCCGACTTCCCTGTTTGACTTCCTTTATTTTTTTAAACACTTGGATCAAGACATGTGAAACGCCCTTTGAATTAAATCTCGGTATGTCCTGACGGATAAATTCATCGTCCCGATTTTTCATAGTTCCAATCCAAGCAATTAAAACAAGATCATTTGTCATATAAGTCTAAATGCTAGGCACTCATACTGATTGACTTGTGACTTTTAACTTCCAATAGAATATTTGTTTTGAATGTGGTGTACTCATTTCAACTCAACCTAGATCAACTTATTTCCATAGTCGTCGATTTCAAGGATGATCATGACTCAAAGCAACAATTTATTAGGATCTTGTAACTTGATTTTAAGAGCCGAGATTTTAACTGTAGGATTTTCGCACATTTTTATCATTATAATCATAAGTTCTTAAAGCTAGGAATGCGTTGCTTAGTTTGAACACCTACCTAGGCCTCGCTCCCTAGTAGGATATCACAACCATCGACCGGTGTTCTTAGTTTGAAAACCCACCCCGTTGCTAGCGTAGTGGGAAATCACATCAACACCTTTTCCTATATGGTAAGGATAAGTGTCTTGTTTGAACTCACCTGGACCTCGCTTCCTGGTGAGATTTCACAAAAACACAATCTTAGGAGCAAGATGTCTTAGTTTGAACCCCACCTGTGGTTAGCGGAGTGGGATATCACGAAACATCTTTTTACTTTGTTCCATTTAATCAAATGTATGCTTTATTGGCATAATTTCAATATTCATGCGTTTTTGCATTCATACTTCATTCATGCTTCTTTGGCATTTTAACTTTCGAATTATTAAGAACAGAAAAATCTCGCTTTAAAGAATCAAGTTACAAATTTGAAGCTTTTTCTAAAAACATTGATTGACTTAGTTTAACTGAATTGAGTACGTATGATTAGGTGGATTAGAAGCTAATGGGAGAAAAAGCCACAAGTTACTCATATAAGTTTTAGAAGAATCTTTCTCAGCACATAAACTTATATTTAACTCTATCACTTCTTGTTCTTCACCTTTTTAAAATTCGAAGTAATCGAATTTGTGAAAGCTTTAGCCTACAAACGGTAAGTTGAGGAACTAGCTAGGGCTCAACACGCCCGATCAAGTCAAAAATTATTCTCATTCTACCCATTAGGAAAGTCAAAACTGTGACAAAACACTTATTTTATTTTTGAAATTTTTTTTAAATTTTTCAATTTTTTTGGTATTTTTGCAAAAATTTGGTGGTAAAACGGGATTGCGTGATAACAACGACTGCAGGCAAACATCAAATCGAAGATCCCCCAGATACTGAACTAAAAATCGTCCTTTGATGTTTCAAAGGGGTTCCTTCGTAAATCTATGGCAATTTATAGTTGACCAAAAGATCAAACGTTAGTCGATTAGATTTGGTTACTGGTTCCCAAAAATGAAGCTGAGGATGTGAAACTCATGTGGATACTGCGAGCACGAGAGTCTTCACAATCCGGGAAATCCTGGACATACAACACAAAGCACACAAAACATGGACAAAACACGGGTAATGGAAAATGTAAGCCTCCTCACATGAAAACACTTATTTATTACTACTACTGATAAGCATGGGGTGCCTCCCACGAAGCGCCTGTTTTAGGTCCCGACGCTTGACCCGTCCCCCGAATTTATTGGTCCATGGGGAACGTCTGGAGATCCGGGACAACCTCGGTTGGTACGTCCCCTCCAAAATAATGTTTCAAACGATGACCATTCACTTTGAAATTTGGCCCGGAGTTTTGAGATAACTCGACAGTGCCATATGGAAAAACTTGGGTTACAGTGAATGGTCCACTCCAGCGGGTCTTAAGCTTGCCCGAGAAAATCTTCAGTCTAGAGTTAAAGAGGAGGACTCGAAATCACGACGTTGAAAACGCGGTTTTTGATTTGAGTCATGGAATTCTCTTTGTTTCTCTTTTAGATCAAAGAGTTTTCATAGGCATGATCACGAAGTTCTTTAAGTTTCTTTTGAGTGGAATTTTCTGTGATCACCCGCTGTTTTGGATATCAAGTGGATATGCTTGAGGCCCAGTAGCTTTGTGCTCGGAGCTCGATCGGAAGATGACATGCCTTCCCGTACACTTAACTTATATGGAGTACACCTTGATGGGTGTTTTGTAAGGCTTTGCGGAAAAGCCCAAGTGCTTCATCTAATTTATACGACAAGAGGCACGATTTCGCCTACTGTCCTTTCCAGAATCCTTTCAAACACGATTGGAAACCTCAAACTTGTTCCACTTGTTGTGGATGATCGTGGTGGAGTGAGATGAGTAACTCCGTTTTTAAGCATGACCTTCGAATATTGGTCATTGCAAAAATGGGTTCCGCCGATCATTATGATTGCCGAGGGGCACAAATTGGAGAAGAGAGATTTAGGAAATTTACAAAACAATCGGGCATCATTGGTGGGGAGCGCTTTTTGTTTCAACATTTTGATAAGTAATCGACAATGCCACGAGTTATATTTGTCCCTCTTGAAGACGGGAAAATGACCCATAAAGTCAATGCCCCACATGTCAAGATTTCGCAAACTTGGATTGAGTTTTGTGGCATCTATTCTGTTGCGAAATTTGGCCTATGACGTTGACAAATGTCACATTAGGTGGACAAAGTCGTGGCTCACTTGTAGATTGTGGGCCAATAAAATCCTGATCGAAGACCTTTTAGCTGTGTAATTGGCACCTGTAGTGTTCCCCCGGTGGGTCCACTGTGGGCAAGCTTTAAGAATGTAAAAAGCTTTTTGCCCTGAAACAAACGCCTAATTACTTGGTCTGCGACCGATCTTGTACTATAAACGGGGTCGTCCCAAAAGTAGTGTTTGACGTCTTTGAAATACTTTCTTTTCTGTTGGAGACATCCCACTTTGATACAAATTTTCCCGCACTGGTAGTTTGCAAAGTCGAAAACATGGGGCATTATCATCACACGAAATGGTAACCAGCCTCACGTGTCTCGAGAGGAAATGTTTCCGTAATTTACTTTTTCTCGAGCTCACTTTGATGGGGATTTTCAAGTCTAGAAAGGTGGTCAACGGCGAGATTTTCTGCTCTTTTTTTATCACGGATAACGACATCAAATTATTAGAGCAGCAAAATCCACCGGAGCAATCTTGGCTTAGCATCCTGCTTGGCAAGCAGTTATTTGAGAGCCGAATGGTCCGTATACACTATGCTTTTGGACAAGACAAGATATGGCCGGAATTACTCGAAAGCATACACTACGGCAAGTAATTCTTTTTCCGTTGTA
>BQNB010162600.1:1104-14541 GCA_026074375.1 Tanacetum coccineum | reverse complement strand
TTTTTTATATTCACAAATTAACGAGAAAAATCGAAAAATCCGGAAGAGCAAATATTTTTGTATTTTTGTTTTTAATCTTCTACTTATACTAAAAAGAAAAGAAAAATATTTTTTACTTTTTATATTTTTTAATTTTTTTAATTTTTGATTTTTCTTAAAAGCGTAACTTTCGAAGACGAAAGGTTCTCCAAATCACGATCGACAAACTTCAAACGAAAGAATCTTAATCACAAATCCCCGGCAGCGGCGCCAAAAATTGATCGTTGAAAATCAATATATAATACGTATAATATAAAAGTATAAAGAAAATTACTAAAAATCCTTGAGGACAAAGATTAGAAGCAATTTCTACACAAAAATATTATTCGTTAAACCGATAAGTATTTACCGGGTCGTTTTCCCAAAGATTTATGAAATTGAGACCACGTTTGTTGTTTGGACAATGATTTGAATTGGTTCAAAGATGATTTGTTTTCTAAAATCCTAAAAGTGAGCAAATTAAGGGACAATTAAACCTATCTTTAATAATGGGAAATTAAACTTAAACTAAAAATGCAAAACGAGAACCCTAAACGGTGACTAAAAACCTTAAATTTCCAAAAATAAACCTAAAATGAATTTTTCACTTTTAATAGACTCTAATCAACTAAAAAGTAAGATTAAAGAAAACTAGAATGAAAACGGAGTTGATTTTAGTTTTAAAACACGAAAAACGTGAACGGGAATGAATCTCGTTCTTTAAAAAATGAAATTTTACAATTTAAACCCTACGGAAGCAAAACAAATTTTCCTAGAAACTATATGATAAAAGAAATTTTTCTAAAAAAATTATATTTTTTTGACTTTTCTATAATTTTTTATGAATTCAAAATGATTTTAATGAAATTAAATGATTAAAAATATTAAACTATTTGTAAAAATTTTGAAAAAATTATGAAAAATAGGTTGAACAATAAGGAATTTAAGAAAAATACGCTTGTGAAAACAGCTTATCGAATAAGCTGTGAAATAAGCCAAAACAGCTTATAAACCAAAAAGGGCTAAAATGTATATAAAAGATTATTTATGCAAAGATCTAACGGATGAGCTATTGTAGCATGATGGTTGTGTGTGTGGGGGTTAAAACGCTTGGTGAGGGTGGTAGAGGTCCCGGGTTCTAGCCTTGCTCACCCGGGGCTTCCCACTTTCCCAAGTGTTTTAATTTTTTCCATTTTTTTATAAACCTAAAATAAGCCCAAAAATAAGCAGTTAAAGACAGAATTGCTTAAACTAAACCAAACCACTAAAAAGCTAACTGATTGGGCAATTTAAGCACTAATAAGCAAATGAAATCTTAAAATAAGCTAAGACAGACAATAAGCTATGTCTAATAAGCTCATAAAAACAAAAATAAGCACAAATGATAAGCTAGATAGACAGAAAAGCTAATAAGCTAAAATGGGCTTATACTAACCTAAATTGCTAAACTAAACCTAAATAAGCAATTATAATAAGCAGATAAGCTAAAATAAAGAAATAAGCACTTATGGTGTAAACTGTTAACCAAACAGCCCCTTAAGGCACCTTTGAGCTTATTTTTCAATAAGCTAAAGGATCCTTATGGACTTTTGGCTTATTACCCTAAAATGTATACCTAGAATACTAATTAAAACAACTTTCAAAAAGCATTTTGAAAATCAAATAAGCAAAGAAAAAGCCTGATTAAAAAGCTACTTATTCTAACTTAACTATGTTTTTGATTTTTAAGAAAAGATGTAATAAGCTAAATCCTAACCTTATTAAGCTATGAAATGACTAAATATTAATCTAATAAGCTAGTTTGAACAGAAATTAAGCAAAAACTAAAGGCTATAAGCTAGAAATCTAAAATAAGCACTTAAGCTAAAACTACAATCCAAACAGACCAAACAGCATCTTTAAGCTTATTTTTAAGCCCACAAACAGATCCTTATGATAATCTAGCCTATATTACTTTGAACCTTGGCCAAAAAGCTATATGAAATAACTTTTACAAAACATTTTGAAATTCAATTACTTAATGAAAAAGTGGCTTGAAAACAGCTTATTGTACTTAGAACACTTAGTAACTTTTGGTTTTGAAAATGAACAATGTAGATTTTTAAGGCTAAAAACATATATCAAAATAAGCTAATTATTGAAAAACAAGTTTAAACTAATGTAGAGTAACCTATAAGCTACTTGTAAACCTAATTTGAAAAGCTAAAAACCACTTTTACCTACTGAAAATTAAGATTAAAAATGGCTATTTTTTGTTTTTCTTATCTGATGCAAATGACACTTTAACTCTAAAACTTTGAAATAACTAGTGCAGACCTACAATCTACTTCCTAACATCTATAAAACATATAACTAAGAGTAAATAAAGCAAAACTAACAATTAAAACAGACTTGAGCCTAAGATGCTAATGAAACTGATAAATGCTAACAGGATTAAACTAGTAACGCAAAAACCTGTAGAAATTAGATTATACCTAACAAACACCTTAAATCCTTCTTCTATAAACTTTGAAATTGAGTTTAAAAATGAATCCAAAAGAGCAAGTGGACTCAAGCAGTACTAACCTTAGTTAGTACTGCTTGTCCCAAACACCTCCTTAAATCCTTAAACATCATTTAAAGCTTATAGAATTGAAATTCAGAATATAAACTTCAAATACCAGATATTAATAGGCTACTAACAGACCTCTTAAGCAGGTATAAGCAAACAATAAGCCAGGATATTAAGCTATTTAAACTATGCTACTTATTTTTGGTTTTTTGACAGATTAAGTAAACTAAGTATTTTAAACTACAAATCAAACACAATAAGCACAATTCAACTATATTAAACACAAATAAGCTACCTAAACATCAATAAAAATTAAGCAATATTAGGCTAATTAACAGATTTTAAACTAAGTATTAAAGACAGAAAAGGTAAATTAAAAACTTACATAAGCCTTTGCACAAACAAGGCTAACAAATGCTCTAAGAGCTATCAACAAGCTCTAACTTATCAAGTGATAAGCTGGTGGGGTCCTGGAAGCCCATCCAAGTTTGGCTTCCCTTCTATTTTTAAGCTGTGGTACTTTTTGAGGGATGATTTATGTCTTATTAGGCTTAGTTAAGCTTTTAAGAGCTTAACTAAATGAACTGTAGCTTATTAGTAAAATGACAGCTGATTTAGCTTATTTAAATAGTATAGAGAGCATGATTAAACTAGATTACTTAATAATGAAAACATGAATTGAACATTAAACTTTAATGAAAACAAACTCTTTATTTATTAATAAAACTGATTACAAAGCTGAGACAAAGGAAATTACATTGATTTCAAAACAATAAGCTTGAAAAATTACATAATAAGCTAAAACTACAAGCTACTATTTAAAACTACTCGTAGATGCCTTTGTGAGTAAGGAGATGCTTGTATTTATAGCTGAGAAAGAAGAATCTTGATCCCTAAGTCTATTAAACGCTCCAATTAATCCTGGCCCCTTGCTTTAATGCCAATCATTTGATCCTTTGTTTAAGCCGTTAGATCAAATAAGTGAGCACACAGATTGCCAGCGTGGCATTCCGTGTGTCAGAGTACTTGTGCTTTTTTTGCACTAAATTTAGTACAAAAATTCCTTCCTTGTGTGTTTCCTTGCATCCACGTGTGTCATTCATTTTGGTATCTTGGCCAATGAGAGACATTGGTGACGTTTTACTCTGCCAATTCATAACTTGGTACTCAAATCTTTGTTCCATGTCATCAATTGGGATTTACCCTTTGTTTTGAGGTGAGGTTAAACTGAAAGAGATGATGAATAGAAAAAATAGGATTTCCCGCTTTATTTCTTTTTTTTTGTTTTTATACCTTTGTTTGACCCGAGAGTGTGTATAGGTTGACTTAGGCCCGGGTATAAAGAATGGGCCTGAGGTTTGGATTGGGCTTGGTTATAAGGGTTTTGTTATAACGACCGTTAGTCCTTTATAAATAAAAGGCTAACGATGTTAGGGTTTTTGGGACTTTTTGTGAAATTAGGTTTAACATTTAGGGTATTTTGGGTATTTTGAGGATTTTGTCTTTTTGTGGTTGACCAATGTTGACCAAGGATTGACTATGTTGATCATGGTGACCTTTTGTTAGAAACTTCCAGCTCTTTTGTACTCTATCCGTTCCCGTGTCCGTGTTTGTCCGGCTTTGACCGTTTTCTTGAAATTTGGCACTATCCGTACCTACATAATCACAAACAACAAAATACACAAATACAAGCATATTTTTGCATATTTTGATCATTTAAGGGACATTTTGGATATAATAAGGATATGTGATTTCTCACATATCAACAAGTCTAACTTAAAGACTTTGCTGTAAACAAAAGTGCTTCCCGGAAGACAACCCAGATTGTTATTTAATTTTATCGAGTCTGTCTTCCCAGACATCAACACGGCGTATTCGCCCCATACCATACTGCGTATTGATTGTTTGGACGTTATCAGTCTTTATTTTTTATTGCACTTTAAAAACATTATTGTTAGTTCTGGAATACGACATATTCATTAACCTGGTACGCCGTATTAACCAAAACTAACCCGCATTTAGTTTAGTTTAGTTTAAGTTAACCGTAGGTACCAAGATAGGAATGCACATGTTCTTCCTATATTTTATACAGGACCTCGTGAAAGAAATATCGACAAAGTTGGTGGAATGCATATTTTCTGGAACTCTGTGTGTGTGCTGTTCGTGCTAGGATTCAGACGCTTTTCCAGCACACAATCTTGCTCATAAACGCAACTTGGAGAATCTACCGAGCAAATGTCAGGGGAGTTTATCATTCTAATTCTTTTTAAATTCCCGTATTTAATGTTTTATCTATACAACGAGGACGTTGTATAATTCAAGTGGAGGGATGGAATTAGAATGTTTACTTGTCCTAATTTTCACATTAAAATGCTTAAATTATGCTTAAATTTAAAAAAAATTCAAGCATACTTTTGTGAAATTACTTGATACATAACCCGCACACAATAACCCTTGCTAGATATTGTGAGAATTTAGCCTATCCGTTTCTAAATGTTTACCGGATACCAAAAATCCACAAAATATGAGATGTGCCGATAATGTTTGTAGACATTTGTTTTTTTTTTTTTTTTTTTTTTTTAAAACTTGGCTTAGAATATCACTCGAGACTCATGATGATATATAGATTTAATTATAGTAAAACATAGTTTAAACGGGGTAAATTTTAGGATTACACCCAAATCGCCTTTACATGTTGCTTATTAACTAACTACACCGGTTAGTTAACCTCCCGTTTAAACCCTTTTCCACTCTCATCTTTAGATGAAGAATCCACTAAACTACCCCTTCGAGCCAATCTTAATATTAACACCAACTATTTTGTTCGTTACACCCTTACACCTTAACCTATCATGTTAGATTAAGTTTAATTTACAGTTGCTAGTTGCTTAAAGTGTAAATTTTGTATTTTCCGAGTCTTGTGTCATTTTATATCTTTGGTGCGGTCAGAATTTTGCACAATGTAAATAGGAATGTTTATTAGTAGTCAAAACTCATGTGATTTTACTACCGTCACAATTAATGGTAAATTTGAAGAACAAAGAACTATTGAAGGAATTATCCAGAATTATTATGATCTGTAACGAAGATGGTGAACTAACTCTGAATTTAGTTATATAGTTTAATTAAAAAAATAAAAAAAATTGAAAAAATTAGAAAAAAATGCAACAAAAAAGAGAAGGAAAATTTGAAGATAATCGTTTCGCAACTACCCAAGGAAATACACGAATGGTCCGATTATTCGTTTGACTGAGCAACTCAAAATCAATGATGTAGAGTATTGTATAAAGTGGAAGATATCGCCACTTGCCTTGTAGAGTATGTAAAAAATATGGGATGATTGGGAAGTTGACAGTTACGGGAATGCCAACGTAGGTTGTTGTTTTTTATCAATGATCAAGACGTTGTAAATAGTCGTGTCTTTGTCATGGTAACGGTTGGGAAAAAGTGTCTAGCAACTTTTATCTTAGTCGTAATCTATTTGTTTCTTGATTTTTATTTAACAACAATTTACTTCCCTCTCAACTAATGATTAACCATGGGTTTTACGCGAATGAGGATGTGATTCCGTCGTTATGGCCATGTATGCATATCTTAGACTCCTTTTGGTTTACGACTTTTGAGTGAAAGTTAGAAGTACCTACCCCCTATATCCAAAAAAAAAAATTCATCATCCTAACCGTAGTTAAATTCGAATGGGGATATGATCTAACACACCTGTCCAATACATCTTACGGCCATATATGTGTGCATTCATTCTGCCCTGTTTGAATGGTAATCTGGTAAAAGTTGTAGACAGAATCAACCGAAAGCCTATCCAAACAAACCCATATTTACCTTTAATAAACTTTACTCCTTGTCATTAAGAGTTGGAAGATTTGTCACCTTGCCAAGCTTATGATATAATACACGATACACTGAGAAATTGATCTAAATAGTTACAAATATACCTACCTATATTAACGTTTAAGTGATTTAAGTGTTTTCATCCCTATTTCCGTTGAGGTGTTTTGTGTTGTGTACTATTGTAATAAGATTCAAATAAATGCATTAACAGAAATTCCTTAAAAGAACATTTATTATAAACTTTCAAAAGGCATACTTGAGGACAATAGGATTTCAAGTGGGTCAAGGATATTTAGAAGACATCAAAATTTTATTTATAACATCATTTAATTCCCATGTAATAACCATATTATATATTATGCAAAGAATTTTACTTAATCGTTTACATTTGAGAATTGCAGTAATTAATAATTAATTGGTGAAATAAGCAAAAGGCGCGCATTTTGGAGCTAAAATGACAGATATTTTTAAGATACTATTATTAAGACCTGTTAATAAGAGTCAAAGACTCGGTCACCCCGTATAATTTTGTTAATAATAGTTACGTAGATTAATCGTTAATCTAACGCTTACGGTTATTAAGCCGGGTACTAATACCCGGTATTTTGTAAAAACTATATAAGCCTCTTCCAACTTTGGAAGAGGTAAGCTAGTCAATAATCATTTTTACTTTAACACATACACTTTCTCTCTCTAGAAAAACTTCACATGTTTTTCACTCGCATATCTAATAAACTAGCCCAATTCACAAGTAATCATCACCGTGGGTCATGAATTAAACGATCCTACAAATTGTCTACATAGCTGGGATATAAATTCGTGATTGATTCCTATGGTTGATTAAGCTTAAATTCGTGCTTATTTGTGAAGCAAAGAAAAGCCCACGGCTCAAAAGGAAATTCGGGCTTAATTTGTTGGTTGATCCTTGGATTTAGTCTCTTGCTCTTCAATGTTAAAAATAATTAATGTTGCCATAAACAATGATTTACCAAGCTCCTAGCTCGATTAAAAAGCTGTAAAAGATTCGACTTTTCTTTGTGTTCTTCCGTAAAGAGTATGCTTCATATTGGAAGATTCACAAAGATATACAAGTTAAGGTGTGTTTAATCGTCATATACATACTTAATATTGTATGTTGTAGCTTAGTTTCGTGGCTAGAAAGATCATATTGATTGATTTTGCTTAATTCGTCAAAGTTTCTTCGTGGTAGGATTGCTATATTTAATTATTGGTTCTTCCGGCGAGTTGACAAGCAGTATAGACAATAACCGGAAATTTAGGAAAAGACAAAGGCGAGTTGCCAAAAGTCAAAGGCGAGTTGCTTAATTTATAATAATTTATAATTCGCGGCGGTTTGTTAAATTATGGTGCGAGTTGCTTGTTCGCGCGGTTTACACAGGATAGTGGCGAGTTGGCTTGAAAATAATAGCCGGCGAGTTGGTAAAGTATGGCGAGTTGCTAAAACACACGGCGAGTTGATAAAATTAATATGCAGCGAGTTGCTCACGGCGATTGCTTAGTTATTGGCAGCGAGTTAAACAGTTTGAAGGCAGGATTTGAATATTTTATTAGAAAAATAACGAACAGAATCTATGGCTGTTTTAAAACTCTACGCGGGTAGCTCAAAAACCTAGACAGCGTTGAGAAGACATATTGGCCGGCGAGTATATATATTATTGGCGGCAGTATCCAGACGACACCAACCCTTTTTTAGCGACATCTTTTTTGGCGGAAAAATTAAATATTTTGTAATCTATTTTCTATAGTCTTTTTATAACATTTTTTTTAACAAACAAAGTCAAATTTTGGTAAAAGGGTAAAAATTTATTCTGTCGACACCTTTTTAAAGCGACACTTTTGGCGGGAAAATCATTAAGTAAAATATATTTTTTTTCTTTATCCTTTTAGCAAATATTTACACAAAAATGAAGCAAAAAAAAAACACAACTTTTAATTTTGGTAATAGTGAAAATTTATTTTTTTTCATAATCCAACTCCGTCAAATTCAAACAAATAAACAAAACCAAATACACAACAATTATTCATTTACGTTTTATTTCTATTGATTTTGTAAAATCCCGTAAACTTTTCTTATACGATTTGAAATCTTAGACTTGTAAAAATCCCGTGAACGTTCAATTGTCATTCATAACCAATACATTCAAGGTGTCTAATAAAGTCTTAAGAATATAGGTATGCCGGTTCCGATACGATGCACCCCAAATGCTTGACAGAATACATACTTTGAATGCCTGGTGCAGCCAATCATTCGTTCTGTAATGACTGGGAAAAGATAATGAGAGAACATTATGAAATCGATACTGAATGACCATTTCAAATGGAATGTTCATACAAACTCCTATTAAATTCTGGAAGAAACTGAGGGTGCACTTCAACTAGGTCCAGAACGTGCTAGAGTCATTACAGACCGTTTCAGCTGAAGAAAGGAAGGTAAAAAGCTTGACATTCGTGCCTACGAAAAACTTAACTTCAAGTTATACCAAAAGACATCTACACACACTCATCAACCATTACACTTGACGAGCCCAAATACATTTGGGTACAATGTGAATATGATTCAGGAAGGTTTCCTGAGTTAACAAAGGATGATAGGGAATCACAATTATACGTGAATTATGAACGTTCTGTCAAATCAAAGGAGAGACCATACAAGTGTGTACTTATGTTAGAATTTCAATGCCAATAACGACAACAGACACATTCAAGATTCCATGTCCAGAAGTGCAGGTCTTACCTCTAAGATTTTTTAACAACAGTTACCAGAATGGAGTAGAAACATAATGAATTTAAACTAAAACAGAGGATTAAAATAGTGTCTACTTTGAACAGATTGTATGCCACATTAAAGCCACATTAGGTACATGCAAACGCGAACATATGATTGATTTAAAGGTCTATCAACCTACTGGATGACCCCTCGGCACAAGTTTCTAATGCATCAAATCATAAGTATCCAACACAATCATCTGAGTCCCCACAATCCTAAATTAACCATCAATTGTTGATAACTGTCAAAATGGACAATGAAGCACTTCAACGATAACAAGATTGAAAAGCCTAACCAACACCCTTGCCCTCTCAATCAATCATCTATATTATTTTGGTATTTATTTTTAAACACATTTCCTCATTTCCCTCCAATGAACAATCACCTCTCAACTTACCTCAAACGCAAGAACAATGCTAAACAAAAGTTCAAGACTACAGAGTTGTAGTTTAGTAAGTTCGAGTGTTAGATACAAAGCTAAGTAATCAATGAAAACCATTACATAGGAACAATGCAAGAGGAAATGTTGAAGCTAGGCATGGGTGGAGGTCATAACAGAATATTCAACGAGAATCCTGGTCAAGAGCCTAAACCCATATTGCTCACAACCTGGGAATGCTGGAGGTCAGAACAGAGGTGGCAATGTGAATCCTGGTCAAGCTAAACCCATTAAGTGCTACAACTGTAATGGACTCGGGCACATAGCACGAGAATGTCCTCGACCAAAGCGACTTCAGGATTCAGACTACTTCAAGGACAAGATGCTACTTATGCAAGCCCAGGAGAATGGTGCAGTACTGGATGAAGAACAGTTGTTGTTTCTTGCAGGAGAACAGGTCACCAACTTTGATGATGATGTGGATGACCCAACCGAGAAAGATTTGGCACTCAATGTGGATCATATCTTTGAAGCTGATCAATGTGATGCATTCGACTCTGATGTTGATGAGGCTCCTAATATACAGACCATGTTCATGGTAAATCTTTCATCTGAAGATCCAATCTACGATGAAGCCGGGCCATCATATGACTCGAATACTCCGTTTGAGGTACAAGATCATGATACCTTTGTAGATCACATGGATGAGTATCGTGAAGTACACGAGATGCAAAACGATGTACAACACAACTACGTTGTTGACTCTGATGCTGAATATGCGAGTGATAGTAATATTATTCTGTATAATCAGTATATGGAGGACAACGAAGAACATGTTGTACAAAGTAATGTATCTTCTGTTCGAAATGATGCATTGATGTCGATTATAGATGATATGCATGAACAGGGTGTCCAAAGTATGTCAGCAAATAAGCAGGTTAAAGTAGTTAATGACACATTGACTTCTGAACTTGCGAGATATAAGGAACTGGTCGGGGTGTATGAAAAACGGACAAAGTTTGAATTAACTGAAAGAGAACAAAAGATTGATGAACAAATGAGAATAATTATCTCTGACCGAAATAGAAAGGAAACTTCTTTAAAATCGGAACTTCATACTGTACAAATGCAACTTCGTTCTACCGTTGACCATAACAAGTCAATGAAGGAAGAAGTGACAACCTTGAAAAAGGATTTTAAACAAAAAGAAGATAAATACATTGAAGAGTTTTTAGACATCAAAAAGCTAAAAGAAAAGGTTGAAGATAGATTATTCAAACAAGATCAGTCTGTTCAAACGGTGCACATGTTATGTAAACCAAAACCGTTTTATGATGAAAAGAAAAAGGTAGCAATAGGCTACAAAAACCCCTTATGTCTCACACGTGCAAAGCAAGTTCAATCTGCCCTCTATAATGGTACTGAAATAGTCATGACCAATCATAAACCTGCTGTTGTGCATGACTCGGAGGAAACTCTTGAGATAGCTGAGTTGACTAGGAAAAGAATGTATGAGAAAATGAAAAGCCCTCAGTGTATTCAAAATAAAGTTAAGTTTGCACCCCCAGATTACTCAAAAGAGAACTATCTTGCAATCTTCGCACCTCAGAGAGATTTGACCCCTGAGCAGATATTTTGGGCCAAAGATGAAAATGACAGGAAAAAGGTTGAAGCCTCAGTTCTTAAACCACTTTCAACACCGACTGTGTATCCACCCAATACACCTGTCAAGCTTGTCCCCAGGGTTCTCCTAACAAAAAGTCAAGTGAAAATTAATCTTTATACACTCACACAACTTTTTACGTAAAAAGATAATCACACCAACAGGTCTCACAGAAGGGGAAAGAGGTTTTGAACAAACAAAAAGATGTTACCTCACTGAAGTCATACCATTTTTCAAAACTCTTAAACAACACTTTGAAGGAGTTCAAAAGGCTCTCTTTAAAGAAGTTAAAGGAATGGAAGAAATTTTTGATCAAATGTCAGCAGAGGTGGACCAGAATACTGTGGACAAGCAATGTGCTGAAATTGAAAGGAAAAACCTTCTCATTGCAAATGAGAATCTAATTGCTAATTGTTTGTCGAATCAATTGATGTTTGCTGTTGAACAATCACGTTGTCTAGATCTTGAAGCTGAGATATCTAAATTACAAAATGAGAATCAAAAGGATGTTAATGATGAAATGATAAGAGGTGTTAACAAACTTGAGGTGGAATACCTGAATTTGCGATTGAAATATCAACACCTTCAAGAAAACTTTCAAAATAACAATCA
This sequence comes from Tanacetum coccineum, assembly GCA_026074375.1. Classification (NCBI taxonomy): domain Eukaryota; kingdom Viridiplantae; phylum Streptophyta; class Magnoliopsida; order Asterales; family Asteraceae; genus Tanacetum; species Tanacetum coccineum. The sequence continues at coordinate 2,684 of BQNB010162600.1, read as the reverse complement.
CAAACTTCTCAGGATGTTCCTGAATTTGACTCATTTTTTAGAATTAAAATTCTAGAAACACAACTTCAAGAAAAGGACAACGCAATTAGAAACTTGAAAGCTCAAGTCTCTAAAATGAATGACAGAAGTTGTGAAACTTATAATGCTAAAGATGTCACTGCTCTTATTGAACAAAATGAATGCGTTAGAGTAGAACTAGAAAAGGTCAAACAACATTACAAGGAATTGTATGACTCCATTAAGATTATGCGTGTTCACACTAGAGAAAAGACATCTACCATGTTAAATGAAATTGAGAGTCTAAAGGCTCAGTTGAAAAGCAAAGTGTCCTGTGTCACTAGTGACTCTGTCAAACCAAAAGTTCTTGCGCTTGGCATGTATGCCATTGATGTTAAACCTATCCCGCATCCCCTTAAGAACAATAGGAGTGATCATTTAACCTATATCAACCATTTAACCTATGCACCAGAAAGTTCAACAGACTAATGTCCTTGTGATTCATTCTACAGGAGTAAACACTTCCACTGAAGCAAGCGGATCAAAGCCTAGAAGCAATACAAAGAAAAATAGGATCCTGCCTGCTAAGAGTGAGAATAAGAAGAAAGTAGAAGACCACCCTAGGACAAATAAGTCAGTATGGACAAAAGTGAATCGGGTTGATTCTAGCATTAGCTCTAAGCGTGTTGTAATTAATTCGAATTCTGAATCTGTGTGCAAAATGTGTAACAAATGTTTAAACTCTGCAAATCATGAAATGTGTGTTGTTAATATTTTGAGTTCTGTGAATGCAACCCCCACTGTTAAAATTGTCTTGAATAAAGGGAAGCAGATTTGGAAACCAAAAGGCAAACTGTCTGATAACAGTTTGAACAAGACCAAGCGGGTTTGGAAAGCAACGGGCAAACTATTTGTTGATATTGGTTATCAATGGAGACCCACAGGAAAGAAATTCACCTTAGGAAAACTTAATTATGGTTATCAATGGAGACCTACAGGAAAGAAATTTGCCTTAGGCGAATTGTGCCCTTTAACTAAGCTTTCTGTGAAATGTTCTATTATATCTGCTAACCAACCGGACCCCAACAAAAATTGGGGAACCGAAATTCCAAAATCTCCACACTCGACTGTTTTCAAATGCAGGTCGTACATGTCGTCCTTTGGTATCTGGACTCAGACTGTTCAAAACATATGACGGGGAATCGTTCAAAGCTCAAGAACTTTGTGGAAAAGTTCATCGGGACAGTCAGATTTGGGAATGATCACTTTGGAGCTATCATGGGTTATGAAGATTTTGTTATTGGTGACAATGTGATCTCCAGAGTATACTATGTGGAAGGATTTGGACACAATCTGTTCTCTGTAGGGTAATTTTGTAATTCTGATCTTGAAATTGCTTTCAGAAAGCATTCTTGCTTTGTTCGTGATATGAATGGCGTAGACTTACTTAAGGGTAGTCGTAGCACCAATTTGTATACGATATTGATTGATGATATGATGAAGTCTTCTCTAGTATGCTTGTTGTCCAAAGCTTCCAAGACCAAATCATGGATGTGGCATCGTCGTTTAAACCATTTAAACTT
>BQNB010162598.1:0-14541 GCA_026074375.1 Tanacetum coccineum | reverse complement strand
ATTCAAGCATCTTAGGCTCTAAAACTGTGTGATAAATACCGCCAAATCTCAATAATGCGGAGGAAATTAAATGAAGTATGCAGAATAAAAAGTATGAGAACATATTTATAACTTCCCCACCAAGACCCACCCCTAACCTAGAGTAGCTTGTAGAGAGAGTTTTATAAAAAAAATGTTTATAAATTAATGACATGACACATCTCTGAACTTTTTAAATGTTTAGCATTTTGAATATCCTTAACACTTTAGCAAACTCTCGTGTTCTCATAAAACATACACTATACATGTATATTTCAAAAACTTGATATATTACATGAAGAAAAACATCTAGACCTAACAATATTAAGTGAATACCTAAAATTGTAGTCATTTTATTTCTAACTATTCATACGTGATCGAAGAATGTAACTGATTATTCAAGCATCTCAGGGCCTAAAAGTGGGTGGTAAATACCACTAAATCCTAATACTGAAGAAGAAATTAAATGAAGTACTAAAAATACAAAGTATGGAAACATATCTATGACTTTTCCAAACATGACCTACCCCTAACTTAGAGTAGCTAGTGGAGAGAATTTTTTAAGAAGAAAAAAATGTTTAAAAATTAATGACATGACAAAATTGTAAACTTTTATAAATATTTAGCATAGTAGATATCCTTAATAGTTCAACAAACTCTTTGATTTTGTTCTCATAAAAAATATACCTTTCATATATATCTAAAAAACTTAACATATTATGTGCGATTGTTATAAAGTTGAAGTTACACTATAGAAAAATAAATAAAGAGCCTTGAATACCAGAAGAAAAGCACCTAGACCTAACAAAATTAAGTGAATACTTAAAGTTGTAGTCATTTTATTTTTATTTTTTCCATACACAACCAAAGAATTAAAAAGATTCTTCAAGCGTCCTAGGCCCTAAAAGTGTGTGATAAATCCCACCAAAGCCTAATACAGCAGAGGAAACTAAATGAAGTACTCTAGATACAAAGTATGGAAACATATCTATAACTTCCCAACTAGGACCTACCCCCAACCTAGAGTAGCTAGGTGAGGAATTAAAACTAATCTTTGTTCATATATAGGCTTAAAATTCATAAGGGATATGTACGAGGGGGCGTGAGTTGGTTTGGAGAACCCTAATAGAAAAGGGAACATCAAAGAGATACGTAAGAGTCATAAGGGATATGTACGAGGGGTTAAGACCCGCGTACGAACCACAATGAGGAACACAATGTTTTTCCCTTTGGAAGTAGGTCTTCATCAAAGTTCAGCCATTAGCCCATATATCTTTGCCTTAATATTGGATGAGCTTTCGCGAGGGATTCAAGAGAACATCCCTTGGTGCATGATATTTGCAGACGATATTGTGTTGATTGCAGAATCGGCGAAAGGGTTAAACAACAGACTTGAGATTTGGAGGGAGGCACTAGAAGACAATAGCTTACGAGTAAGTAGAGAGAAGACAGAATGCCTTAAATGTGATTTTGGTAGGTAAGAGGCCGTCCACCAAGACGTGGATATTAGTATCGTAGACCGGATCCTCCAGCCAAAGGAGTTTTTTAGATATTTGAGTTCAGTGATACATAGATAAAAAAGAATAGACGATGACGTAGCTCATCATATTAGAGCAGGTTGGGTGAAATAGAGGGCGGCCTCAGGAGTCTTATCTGATAGGAGAATTCCTTTTAAAGCTAAAGGGAAAATTTTATAGGGTCGCAATTAGACCAAATATGTTGTATGGCCCAGAGTGTTGGCCGATCACGAATGCTTATGCGAACAGGGTGGAAATGCCAGAATTAAGAATACTGAGGTGGACTTGTGATAAAACCATGTTAGACATGATACCGAACGAAGTTTTCAAAGCAGATTTTGATGTCGATTTTATAATTGACAAGATGAGGGAAGGAAGGTTGAGATGGTTTGAGCATGTCAAGAGGAGACCACAAACTGCGACGGCTAGGAATGTTGAAGCTGTGTTAGTCGCACCAAAACCACGCACAGCTCATATAATTCCTCCACACTTCCTCACACACCCCTCCTATCACACCAAAATCCTCCAGTCAACAAAACTACAAAACTCACCCCTCCCAAAAAATACAATCCCAACAGAACAAACACAAGCACCAAAAACAGCCAACAAAGTCCCCATAAACCGATACTCCCAGAACCAATCCTCCAGAACCAAGAAAACTCCACCACTACTATCCAAGTCACAACACCCACCAATCCAACAACACCCGACCTCCAATCACCTCACAAATTACACCCAGCCAAACCTCCACCACATGTCCAACTCCCCCCCAATCAGGTTGGGAGTTAGCACAACACACCCCAACCCACCACTCCCTCCAAACCATAAACCCATCCAACACCAAACAAAAACACCTCCATACCAAACCACAACTCCACAACCACAACAATCACCAACCCACAATAACAACACAATCCTCCACCACCACCAACCACATAAACCAAGAACCAACACACAATAACCAAAAAAGCCCAGACAACACCCCAACACAAACCCACCAATAGCCGTCCCCCAAAGTGCCCAATTGGAGTTTTTTAGATTATTTGAGTTCAGTGATACATAGATAAAAAAGAATAGACGATGACGTAGCTCATCATATTAGAGCAGGTTGGGTGAAATAGAGGGCGGCCTCAGGAGTCTTATCTGATAGGAGAATTCCTTTTAAAGCTAAAGGGAAAATTTTATAGGGTCGCAATTAGACCAAATATGTTGTATGGCCCAGAGTGTTGGCCGATCACGAATGCTTATGCGAACAGGGTGGAAATGCCAGAATTAAGAATACTGAGGTGGACTTGTGATAAAACCATGTTAGACATGATACCGAACGAAGTTTTCAAAGCAGATTTTGATGTCGATTTTTATAATAGACAAGATGAGGGAAGGAAGGTATAGATGGTTGAGCATGTCAAGAGTAGACCACAAACGCTACGGCTAGGAATGTTGAAGCTATGTTTAGTTCGACACCTCGAGGAAAAGGGGTAATACCTTACTTGGATGGTAAGATAGACTTAAGCAGAACATGAAAGAAGCTTCTCATTGTGCCAAGTACATGACCTTGGATAAAATGCTTGGAGAAGATAAAATTACAATTTAACGAGTAGGATAATAGGCCTTTGATTATGTGTTTTTGCATTAGATTGTAGAGCTTCTTAGAAGCTTTTTAGCTTTGCATGTTTAGTCTTGCGTCTCATAGCTAGTTTTCCTCTAAGCGTCCAGGTTCCCCTTTTTTCTCCTTTTGCTTTGCCCTTAGGTATTGCTCCTTATAGTTCTCTCTTATGCTAGTTTTCCTTTAGGCGGTTAGGAGCCCCCCTTTTCCCCATTTGCTTTGCCTTAGATATAGCTCCACATAGCTTTCTCTTAGGCGGTTTTTCCTTTGGGCTTTTAGACTCCCCTACCCTATCTTTCTCTTTAGTCTTAGTTTTAGTTTTTGTCTTTAGGCCCCTTTGCTTTTCTTGTGCCGCCCCTTTTATGCTCTTGTTGTTAGCGGTCTGGCTTGTTTGCGTTGTTGTTTTTATTTGTGTCGTGGTTCCATTATGGTATCCCTCTTGTCTTTGTATGTGTTTCTCTTGTGGCTTATGCTCTTTTGTGTGTATGCTTGTTTTTATGATGTTTCTTTTGTGCTTGTATGCTTGTTTGTTTGCGTTTTTTGCTCTTTTGCTCTTATGTTTATGTTTTTTGTATTGTCCCTTTATGCGTTTTCTCTTGTCCTTTAATGTGCTTATCTTATGCCCTTCGCTCGTTTGGTTGTTTGTTCGTTTTCCTCGTGATTATGATGTTGATTGCTCGTATTCTTGTTCTCCATTTTATGTTTGGGTCGATCCCTTGCCTTTGCTTTTGCCTTGTTTTCGTTCTCTTTCTTTGGGCAACACCCTTATGCACACGTACATTGGCTGGAGGTCCCGTGGAAGCAGTTTCTTTAATTTTGGGTTTATCCTGGAGGTAGGGTAATATCTGTCTATCTACATTTCACCTACCATCATACCTTCGCTTCGTGGATTGATATGTTGTTTGTTGTCAATAATATAAGCTTCTCTGGTACAAAAATGAAATCTACGTCGTGTCCTAAAACTTCATCATATTAGGCTTTACATTATATGTATATACTATAAATGGAAATCAACGACGTCGTTTGACACTTTTTAACATTTGCGTATAAACCCCAACCCAACAATGGCCCCCGCTAAAAAATAATACGCTTCTTCCGGCCCAAAGTAAATTTAAAAAAGAGAATTTACAAAACGCACCCTGTACTTTTAACTATTTACGACTTTTTTATATAATAAACTTTATTTATCACATATATACCACATATCTACCGAATCATTCAGATCAAAAAATACCAACGAAAAGATCTTCGAATTGCGAACAAAACGAGCCCAATATTGCAACGCTTCCGACATACGCAAGATTTAAAAAAAAATGTTAAAGTTTAATATAAATAAAATAAAAAAGAAAAATTACAAAACGTACCCTCAACTTTTAACTATTTATGATTTTTTATATAATAAAACAGATATACAAATATATAACACATAATCTACCGATATCATTCAGAAAAAAAAATACCCGCTGAAAGATCTACCTAATTGCGAACAAAACGAGCCCAATATTGCAATGCTTCTGACGTACGCACAATTTTATAAAAAAAATATTGAAGTTTAATATAAATAAGAAAAAAAATTACAAAACGTACCCTTAACTTTTAATTATTTACGACCTTTTTATATAATAAGTTTTATTTATCAAATATATAACACATTCAATCAACAGCCTCGCCACAGTACGCTTGAACCACATTTCCCTTTCAATATTCCATTATAGTCGCACATAATTCGTAAAAGTTTATGCCCCGCGGCCCAATGGGCTCCCACTTTGGGCCGGCCCATTTGACTTTTTTTTTCTTTTTTGGTTTTTCTTTTTCTTTAATTAGGCAGCTTTAAAAAAAATTTGCTCGGCACAAAATAAGAAATAAAATTACAAAAGTACTTATTTACTCAGATCAAAAAATATCCGCGACATGAGACCAAACACATAAGCCCATATAAATAAAAATAAACTATTAAACATGAGACCTGATAAAAAAATAAACTCAGCCCAAAATAATAAACAAAAAAAATGCTCGCACAAAATAGGAAACAAAAATTACAATAGTACTTAATTACTCATAACAAAAAAAATCCGCGCATTGAGACCAAAACACATAAAGCCCCAAATAAAAAAAACAAACAATTAAACACTGAACCGAAAAAATAAATCCGCACAAAATAATATAAAAAAATAGCTCCCAACACAAAAATACGAAAAAATAATACAAAAAAACTGTTTTAATCAGATCAAAAAAAAACCCACCGACATGCGCCAAACACATAAGCCCTTATAAAAAAACATATTTCAACAGAGACCCGGAAAATAAACCCGCACAAAATAATAAATTAAAAAAAAAATTAACCGCCCACGCATCAATTAACGCCAAACGCCGCCCGCAACAACGGCGCTGAGCAGATCATGCTTAAGCACATATTTCTGGAGGTCCCGTGGAAGCAGTTTCTTTAATTTTGGGTTTATCCTGGAGGTAGGGGTATGATCTGTTTACATTTCACCTCCCTCATACCTCGCTCTCGTAAGATTGAGTATGTTGTTGTTGTTCATATATAGGCTTCTCTGGTACAAAAATGAAATCTACGTCGTGTCCTAAAACTTCATCATATTAGGCTTTACATTTCATCCAATACTTTGATGAAATTTGCAGTGGGTGAACATCGAAGGTGCATGAGAGGGTGTTGCCTCTCCTAAAATCCCGGCTTCTAATTAGAGATTTAGTAGACATGGCTTAAAAATAATGTTAAAAATTACACATTAGCTCTCGGTAATATGGAAATAAACAATTAGAAGCAACTGGAAAGGTTAAAGCTACGTAAAATCAACGTATCTTCACCCCTCCAATTCAGAACAATGCATTTGTTTGTCAATTTTGTTAATTTATATTGATTTGTTGGAAAATGGATCTAGTGAAAAAAATAATTAATAGGAGAATGGTGAGAAAATAATTTTAGTCACACATTTTAAATTAAGAGATAAATTTAAAAAAATACATTCATTTTATATACGCATCTTACTTCTCATCATTTACATTTTAGCTATTCTTCTTATTTAATATTTATTCTCATTTGTTATTCTCTTAAATATAAAAGGTTTTATTTATTCTAATATTAAGTTGTTGTGAATCCTTGTAAAATAAATTAGTTTTGGTAGAATTACAACTTTATAACATTTATATCGGTACTACCTTGATCAACTATTTTTTTACCAACCCCGAGGTAGGTATTTACAGAAATAGGCCATTTGGCAAAAAGCAAAGTTAGTTTTTAATGACTAATTTTGCAACGAAACGATAACCCAATAATTACTTTCGTAAAAAAAATTAGAAACAATTTACTGAAATAGTCCTTGGGGTTACCATCCGTTGCAAAGTTAGTCCTTAATAACTAATTTTGCAACGGAACGCTAACTCAAGGACTATTTCTGTAAAAAAATTCATCAACCTCGAGATGAATTCTATACGAAAACGGTCCTTTGATTATCGTTTCGTTGCAAAGTTGGTCCTTAATAATGACAATATACGGATATAGTCATTAGGTTATCGTTCCGTTGCAAAGTTAGTCCTTAACGTAAACTTCGAGCTCCGCAGCGGAGCGCGGGTGACAAACCTCGTTATCATTAAATTTATGGTCGTCTCGTGGATTTTAGTGGCCCCGTGCTATTATCACAAAAAAGGCCTTTAAACATATATATAATATACATACGTATGAGTAGTGCATAAAATAATTAAAGTCTCGTATGCAGTGGCGGTACCAAAGGGGGGGCAGTGTGGGCAGCTGCCCCCACAAACCTGTCAAATTCTTTTGAAAAAAGTAAAATTTTAAGGGTGTTTTTGTAATAAATTATATCTGCCCCCATATCCAAAGTAAAAAAACAAAGCGGCAATATAGACAAGAAAAAGAGGCAACAATTTGCCCCCTCAAATTTTTTTTCCTGGTACCGCCCCTGCTCGTATGGTGTGTATATATAATAGAAATGCATGAAATTTGGTGGCCCTCGTCAATCGGCAGCCTTGTGCAATCACACCTCTTGCAGTTCCCTAAAGACGAGAATATGGCCTTAATCTGATAGTTATTAAATACTAATAAGCCAACAAAATTTGAGGTTTAATTTAACAACTCTTGGCTCGTTCGGAAGCTTTGTCGATCATAATTCATATACCTTTCCACGAATTTAATGAGTTTGAAGGTCATTTAGCCGATGTTTACTTATACATAGACATATAATTAAGAAGTTGCATTTTATGTCAAAAAACTTCAGCCCCCTTAACAAAAATGCTCAACTTCCACCACGCCACTGAACCTAAGCTTGTCAGTTAAAACATGTTTAGGGGGATATTGACTTTATAATTAGAAGTACAAATATATTACGGAGTACTTGTTTAATTTCCATATCTTATCCGACATGTTATGCAGTTCCTGTAACTTTCCCCATATCATACATTCAGACCCATTTATTTATTACGATGAGTTGTTATAACTTGTAAAATATCTAAACAAAATATGAACCATATATCCTTGTCGGGCGTTCCACCATCTTTACATAACGACAAAACAATGTTGGTGCTTTGTATGGTAGAAAAAACCATGTTTGATTATTGGCTTAATTACTTTTTTAATTAGAATGAGATCATTTTATATACATGTATAATAATAGTAGTTTAAAGAATTTGATTGACAATATAACTTTGATTTTGTCTGATGGTACCATGTTATGCTGTTAGGGAATTGGATTTTCATGTATTTTTAATAGATGTACAACTTTCAACGTGTTAATAATACCAAATTTTGCAAATTGGATCCATTGTACCAAGAAGAATTTTCATTCTTTAGCCGGAAATACATCTGGCGTATTTGTCTTTAAGGAATATATTAATCCATGCTATAATGTATTATTCGTATTATTGTACTGTTCCTAACATACATAGGGAGGACCTAGGAGGGTTTTCGGGTATCACAAGAACCTGATGATTTTTGTCGTCTACTGTAAATTATCGTTAAAAATTATAGATTCTTCAAAATGAATATGGACCTTAAATTTTGTGTCACGTAAATACATTTTTTATTTAGTCTGTCCACTAATATGTCAAAAAAATACATGTCTTTTTAATTTGTTTACTAGTTTTAATTAAATCATACTTTATAGTTCATTTTTAATTTCTTTAAATACGACAAACATAATTGAGGTCACCCTGAACATACTACACAAAAAGAAAAAGTGTTAGTTAGTGACCAGAAAAATATCGTCCCAAACAAACTAACTCGTCACCGAAACATGAAGTGACCAAAAGTTAGGTGGGTCACCAGTCGTATCCGCTAAAGGTTCGTTACTAATTACAATTTAGAACCAAACACCGTTTCGTCATCAAATAGCTGACCAAAATGTCGTCACTGATTGGAGAGGGGAAATACTACTTCAAACCATCGTGTCCAAATATCTCGGCACCCGATCTGTCAGAGACCAAATGTGTCACTATTTTGGTTGATTGGTGACCAAAAAATCGTCACCATCCACAAGTTGCTGACAACCACAAAATACCCGGGTTCTTGGCACCCTTTTCCTTTTAGCAAAACCGAAAACTAAAATTCTTAACTTGTTAACATAACGCAAATTAATCCAAACAAAAAAAATTACTCAATATACCCATAACATACAACAATTGCAGCCATTTGCCTACAATGACATGTGTTATTAAAGAAATACCACATTTGAACAATGAAAAAGACAACCTTCAATAAAAACACCATCACTGAATCTTGTGGATACACACCATATACTAGATGTTTATTACTGACTTGTGCCCGTCAAATTACGAAAAAGAAACGACTAAACTTAAACTTGCCCGAAATACCTGCGTGGAAAACCACATATGTGAAACTCTCATTTCTGTACCTGCAAAATCTCATGTTCCTCCCTGGATAAAGAGACATTCATATTATTACTTTACATTCAAACTGCATTTTCGAGGTATAGTTTTTGTGTAAGTTTATGTTTGCAAAATATAACAAAATACAACAAAATATAACCAACCTTGTCTTTTCTTTAATGTGGAAAGGTTTACGCAGAGTTTACTCCTGCATCTCTTCAATTTATCAAAATATAAAATTTTACGCCAAACTGGTTATTAATAACGTTGGAGCTACGCATCTATCAGAGGCGAATTTATTTGAAACCACCTCTTATCCTGAGGGCTAATTAATATCCACTCATCTTCAGTGGGTAGATCCTATTGTGGTTCATCCTTTCTAGTAGGCATCAGTTTAATCCAAAATCCTATATGTTACAGAGCATCCTTTTTTAACAGGTAAACATCTAATGAACAAACAACACCAAGTTAGAGTTATTTTTAGTACAACCAGTAGTTTTTTGTAATCTGCGTACCTCACATTTCGTGATCAGCTCCTTGAACTAGGTCTAAAAAACTTGTTTTTTGGAACAGCGAGATTTAAAAATTAAAGAAAAAAAGAGCAACCCTTTAAACTTGTTGTATAGAAAAAAGACAGATTTTTGTTAAAACAAGAAACACTCATACTTTTTTATATAAACAATTCTTACTTTTTTTTAAAAAGATTTGAGATTGAATACATAACTTACTCCCACTAACTAATTAGTAATCAGTACAAATTGAGTTCAGTAATTCTGTTGGCCAGAACAATGAAAGAATGAGAATAGAAGGTAATGCTCAGAATGGTTTCATATATACAGTAAAGTAATCTTAACTAGATGTAGAAAGTAACGAACTGAAGCACTGACAGACCAGACTAGAAAGTGATATATGAATCATTAGCAAATAACTCTTAGTTCTAAAAAAATAAAAACGTACTGATATAGTCACCGAAGTGAGCAATAAGAATCAATTTGTTCAGCAATGAATCAAAGTAAAAACTCATAATCAAAGTTAGGACAACATTACAATTTGTGTGTAGAACCAAAGGTGGCAACTAGATAATTGAATGTGATGCTGATAGCAATTAACAAACAGCACCTTTTAGATACATTTATAAAGATTCCCAGATCAAATTTCTCAATGCGCAGCGACCCCAACAAATCACAACAAAAGAATCCCATAGAGTTTGTAGATGACGCTCTAGAAAGAAAACAGTATTAGGTTGTCAGTAATCAAAGCCAAAGTTCCTTTTGTAGTCCAGACAGAAGTGAAAAGGGCATGAAAATCTTACTAAACGATTGGCCAATTATTAGCTATGCCAGGAGAAGCAATACTCAAATGCCTGCCAGAAATGGGATATTTGATATGTCAAACAAGATACGAAGGGTATTGGGTTTGTACCCATACAACACTCTTTTCATAATATATAAATAACATTTCTTCCAATAACCAAGAATATTCACGCAGTCACAATAGGAATTACGAATGAATGATTGTGCTTTTGCTCATCATCCAAAACGCAAACTAGAAAAGTAAGAGGAGCAAGCATACAAGAAGTTATAATCAAATATGCATCTTGCAAACTGCTAGCCATAACTGTGTATTTTTCACGTAGATCTCTAGTACGTTGACTCGAAAAGTTCAAAAGAGAAAAAGATACGTAATACTAACAATTTGCTTAACATGCTACAAGATATGAGTATGCATAAAATAGAAATTATACCTTTATAAAATCAAGAGCGCAATAATTATATGTGTATCTTTGTGGATTTCTTCACTCCGGAAATTAAGCTCTGAGATAGCTTCATCAAGAGCTTATTTTGCCAAGTGGCAGGCCCTAACACAAGTGTAAGTAAAAACAAAAGATACACAGGTTAGCACATTGTTGAATGTAACTATGTAAAAATATTGAGCCATAAAGAGTTTAAAACATACCTTTCACGAGATCATATTCTCGTAATATAACATGTGAGAGTTCCAAGCCAACCCCAAACGAATTGGGTGGGTAAAAGAAAACAGCATCTGCTGTGCTGAGAAGCCATCTATAAACAGAACAACATAACTAATTAGTACACTGAGAATGTAAAATTAACAATCAAAGCTTGTAAAATTGCTTTGTGCGCCTTAAATTACTTTCTTTGATGTAGGCAAGTAGAGCACCAAAAGATGAGATATAACAACCATAAACATGATGAACTACTAAAGGATCGCCATACATGCGAGATACAACCATAGAATCTCAAATATCAAATATGAAAGCCAGTTGACGTAAGTGTAAATGAATGTGTGCATAATTAATATAATCTCTTATTACATTGTTTAATTTAGATCAATCCGAGAATCTAAAAAAGTGAAATACACATGTCACTGTAAATCACCATCTAACAAGAAAGCTTTTAGTATTATGGCATTTTCCGTGTGGCAATCCAGATATATCATACTCAGCATAGCTAGCACTAACCTAAATCCACCCGTGACCAAAAGCGTACAAGTTCATAAGTTTATTCTGTTTTTTTTAAATTTACAGTCAAAGATTTTGCGCGATACAAAGGTACAATCAAATTATGAAAGACAAGCCTCATGGCTTACTTACTGGATAATCTTAATGACTCGTCAGCTGCCATCATTATTCATTTTGAACTCTGCAAATTTCTATAAAAATTCACCTTTCCTGCACACAAATCAAAATCCATTAACAAAATCATTAGAACATAAAACATTAACCTCATATAACCATAACCTAAATCACCGGACACAATCTAAAGAGAAACGGCATCTTGAGCCTAAAAATTAAGCAAAATCATACATTTATGTTAAAGATTTGCTTTCAATATAAAAAAACATCAATTTTGTCAACATCCAACGATATTGAGGTGGACCTGCCATCTTTGTTTCAGATGGAAAATGACTCAAAAGATAGTCCATGAATCATTGATGTCAAAGAACGATTTAGAAATATCATCTTAACGTACACTACAATGAGAGTGAGTTTTATCTTCGAGTTTTCTCAAGTACACTATGATATAGACTTTTTAGTGCGCATAATATTTTATAAAAGCACACAAGTCATAAAGTACAAAGTCGGATTCTATACAAGTAAAAAATCATCTATTCGTGGCTAGCATGAGAATGTGTAAAAGATTATCATGATGCACAAACTGTCTAGTTACCATCTAACCACTCATAATATTATGCAACGTATTAACACCTTATGAATCACATCCTATAAATTATAACATTGACACACCATAAACTCAAGCAATACGCTTGACCAGCCTGAGATCTAATAGCTCCCTGAACCATGCTAAGATCAACCTATCTAATTGAAATCATTCACCAAACCAAAGCCTTACAAGCAAACAAAACAAAAAGCCTTGATACTCGCATATTTCTAACTTAAAAACAAATAAATACATGGCAACGATGACTCTCAAGATTAAAAAAAAAAACCACACAATCACAAGTATTACTACTCGCCCTCCGTCCCATATAAGTGTCCGATTTTTTTGACTTTTAAAAGTCTTGGTTTCTTTCCTACTTAGTACTTAATTATTTTCTTCATATGTTTATATTGATACTCAATGCAAAATATATGAAAGGATAGAGTATTCGAATGTATAATTCATTGGTATAATTTTAGCATAAAGCATTAATCTAACATAAAGAAAAATATTACATCATAGTTTATGAAAAAAGAATTCAAGAAAGTCAAATAAATGGACACAGTCATGAATATATGACTGAGGGAGTACCTAATAAACCATATCATGCGACAATAAAGATGGCGTAAACTTTAGGATCAAATTTGGGCTGCTACCTACCAACCATATCCTTCAACTTAATTTTTAACAAACAATTCGCATAGCTATATTCTTCGTTTCAGTACTAATTCAATCAAAAAACTAAACCAAACCAGCACAAACAAACCAAACAACCAACAAACATTTTCCTGCAATATCGCCATCAAAAGTATAATCACAAACACAAGCTACTGAATCACTTAATAACAGTAACATTTACGAAAATTACGTCAAATTTAAGGGACCTAGCTCTTTAATATAAACATCTATTAAAAAATGAAGAATATCATAACATAGTTGTCTGAGGGTGTGTTTATAGTTGTTGTTAATCGAAGTAATGATAACATGAACTGAATTAGAGTAGCGAGCAGGTATATCGCCGGAGTAGTTTTTTTCCGATCAATATCAGGTGAGATTGAAAACGCTTAAAATCTTTGATAACGAGACCGATGAAATTTTAAGTATGATATACGAAATTATAATTATGAACAAAAATGAAATTGATTTTGTAGTTGGAATTAATAAAGAGATTCCCGAGTGTGTTTTACCGGGTACGGACTCTACAGAACCCGTGTGTTAATAGATGAGGGATTAGTTTAAGGACTTTAGGTCTTTGGGTTTAGAGGATTCACAAAAGACATTGGGCCTGTTTTATATCATTGACTTGCTTATCATAAGTGTAAATATTTTTATTCATTAAATCATGTTTTAAAAGTTAAATTAAAATTAAACTGTTAATGTTATTCATATTTTGAATCAATATTTTTTACTTATTATGAAGTTAATCACAGTAATATTGTGAATACTAACCGAACTATTGTACCAAAAAGTTTGGTCACTTATTTTACAATACAAATGGTGACCAATAATAATCTCGTCACTTTTATAGCAATACAAATAACAAAATTGTCGAAATAGTGACCAAATAAAAAGTCGTCATTGAATTTTCGTCATTAAAGACACTTTTTCTTGTATGGTAATTACGTACTTGAAAACTTCTTCTTGTTTAAAGTTTATCTTTTGACCGATAATTCTTGAAGCACTTGGCCGTTAAGTTTAAGCTTTAATGACTGTTAGCAAGTGCGTCAAAGCAATTACTAGCTCACCGATTTCGAGTTAACATTGTATCAAAGATAAATGCAAAGTTAGGGAATGCATTTGAAGGCAAGTTTATCAAGATTGCATGACACTGAGAGTACGTGACTGTCTTAATTATCTTAAGAAGATTGGCATGATCAAGACGTATATCAACCTCAAGATTTGAGAGCTACAACTTCCGAAACAGTACTAGTGTGAAGTTAACCTATAAAATATCCAATGACAACTAACTGATTTTTTGGACAAGTCGAAACACTATATGATCGAGGAGTGATATCGAAATAGAAATTAGGCGATAGTAGAGTCAACGAGGCGTTATAGCTAGGGTGGGAATCCATTTGAATCAATCAATCTAAAGGTACTCATTTCATAAATCTAGCTTTGTGGACCAAACAAAAAAGTAATGGCGTTGTATGAGCACTTTTCATAACATTATGACTCGTTAGCGACTCAACATGAATACAATATCTTTAGCTTTTTCAAAACGTGAATTAGTCAAAACAGATAAACTGAGGCAACTCCTTTTGTATTAAAAGAAATAAAGTTGTCGAAGAATGTCATATTTCATATTATGGACCGATAAAGCTAAGTAGAATTTAGAAACTTTATTAAAGTCGAAAGT
>BQNB010162597.1:3625-14541 GCA_026074375.1 Tanacetum coccineum | reverse complement strand
TTTGCCTTGGTCAAGGGCATTCGGTCAGGATCTGCATTAGGGTTGCTATATAAGTGTGTACTGCACAACGAATCAAGGGGTATATATATATTTAGATATTTTCTAAAATATCTAACTATATATAGATATTTTCTTTTTTAGAAAATATCTAAATTCTAATATCTAAAATTTCTTTTCTTTCTCATCTCTCTTTTCTCTCTCTCTCATTTTCGACTCTCTCTCTCTCTAGTTTTCTTTGATTCGTGGTTCGTGTTATGAAGTGAAGCATTAAATCGAAACCTACACTCTCCATAAATTTTAGTACTTCTACTAAATAAATTAGTTTTGGCACTAAATTCGCCATTTTTCGCCATTTTTTGTTCCATTGCCTTAATTTACCTGAATTCACAAAATAATTGAAATAAATATTAAATTCATATAAAAGTGATATAAAGCAAGGCAATAAACGCGGGAATTTGATATGAAAAACTATTAAATATTTGATGTTATCGTCAGGCCTAGACTCGATTTCATATATCAGTTCATCATACACTTGCTGAGCATATTTAGAGTCAACATTGATCAGATTCTGATTCCTTATTAGCTAAGTAGTGCTTACCAGATAATACCCACTTCTTTGGAAGACACATCAAAGTTGCCATTGAACAAAAAGATTCCAGCTTCAGGTTCTCTTATCACCAGACCAACTTTTCCAACCACTCCTTCAGGTATATATAGGTTCCTCTGCATGCCATCCACCACTATATTTTCCTTGACAAACACTTCGTGAATAACCTCAGTCTTTCTCTTCCTCTTCTTTAAAGTTGTAGGATGTTCAAATGCTGTTAGTTGTGATGGAGGAGGAATACCTAGTTTCCCAGCCTAGGTTCCCACCCACTGAAATTTAGCCTTCAGGTTCTTCAGCAGCTGATCATTTGATTTAGTCTGCACTTAGGATGCTAGAGCATGCAAATCCAGCCACTTAGTGAATCCCAGCTTCTTGAGTACAAACTTATCATATGCCTTGAGATTAAGTGGCTAATTATTCCTTGTAATTCTCATTGTTGCTTCCTTAGTGGAGTTGTTTACTCTGTAGCTAAACTTTGTGATAGGTAGAGGATCATCTCTGAATGTGATGTAGTGATTGTATTCCTCCATCATCTTAGCACTTTTAGCTTCATATGTATCTAACTCTTCTTCCTGAGCTTTCAGCTGTTCAGGAGTCATCACCCTTTTTAGCTTCTTTTTAGACTTCTCTTTCTCAGCTTTTAAATCAGCTAACCTCTTCATTTCTTGCATCTGAAGCTTAGCATCTTCAAGGGTTAGCATACCTTCTCTAGTAGTATTAAATTTATGAAGATTAGCCACTCATAAGCTGATGAAACTTTAGAGTCTCTGACTCTGCTTCTTGTTGTTACACCAGCCTGAGGTTCACCTAAGATGTTAACCAGAAGAATGTGTTTTTCTCTGGACCATCTACCTTAAGGAGATGGAGTGTCCTGAATGACTTCAGCTGATGACGAAATAATTATTGGTGAGGGTTAAGATTCACTGATTGGTTCATCATTGATTGTGATGTTTTGAGAACCAGAAGAATCATTGTAAACTTTAGTTGGATCAAAGTCATTCGGTTTATGGTGAACATGGTGATCATCAGCTATTGAGTGCTAAGGTGATTCATCAGGTGAGTTGATGTATTGAATAGTGGGAGTGATAGGATCAGGGATGGTGATGTTGTTTGTGGAAATAGGATCAAACGCAGGGACATAAGGAAAATAATCATTTCCTGAGCATTGATGGGTTTTGTTTCTTAGAACCAAGAATTCATCATCATGGAAGGAACTTTTTTCATTGAAGTTGATTTCATCACCCTCTGTGTTGGTTTGAGAGATTGCTTCATCATCTTCATTAAGTGTAACATGATAAGTTTCTCTCATTTCTTGCCTTCTGGTGTTGAATACCCTAAAATCTTTAGCCACTAGAGAGTATCCAAGAAAGAGTCCATCATCAACCTTTTCATCATAACGGGTTTGGGTGTACCCTGAACGCTTTATGTGTTTAGACCTTAAAACACAAGGTTTTTATGTGGGGCTATAAAACATAACGGGTTTGGTTGTACCCAAAGAAGAACTCGACATCTAGTTTAGTATCAGAAAATAATGTAAGCAACTTGTAAGGTTTTCTCTGCCTAGAAGGGAGCTTGTTGACTAGTGAAGTAACTCTCAAGTTGGGTACTCGGGGAGTGGAGTAGGGCGAAGAGGAGCTTCGTGATCGAACCACTATATATCATTGTGTCTGGTTTGCATTTCCTTTTACTTATATCTTTACGCTTATATTTGCATTTATCGCTTTATATTTACATATGCATTATATTGATGATTGTGTAACTTGTTGTTTATATTGTTGTGATTATGTGTGTGTCGTAGATATTGTGTTTCTGGTTATGTCATTGGATATGCTTTACTACCATATGTATAGTTATTGTAGAACTAGTCTTAACACTCTTCATATTGCGTCACCATTGATCGGGTAGTTGATATGAAAGTATTTTAGTTTTAAATGGAAAAATATTCAACTTACGTATTCCACAATTGGTATCAGGAGCCACGTCGCTCTAATTTTCAAAACAAATGGTTTTTAAAATAGAGTACGATCCATGTATCAAATTACCCATGAAGGGGGATTAAATATGAAAAGTGTTTTGTTGTGTGATTCGTACTAATTTTGTTGTTAGATATACTTCGTATAATAGCTTGAAGGACAATCTTCTCAAAAGAGTTTGGAAATTTCAATATATTTTTTTGGTCGTAAGAGTCAAAATGACGTCTAAAACATGCATTATATCTGCGGGAACAACTTTTTAAAGTCCTACGTCCTTCCGTTAAGTCACCAAATGATTTTGTACAAAAAATGTGTTTTTGAGTACTGGTGGGTGGCGGTCCCTTAAATGTCTCGGACGGTCCCTAATATATATGGGACCGTCTGTCTGTTTCATCAGAATTTGGAAAACTTTGAAAATTCATATAAAATCAAGCGTAAGTCCGTAGAAGTCATGCTACCCGCCATTTTAAAGGTAATTGAGTCTACTTTCATATAAAAAATTACTTCCAAATCTCAATTCCAAACTTAAGTCGGTCAGAAATGCAAAATACTACATAGTGTTCAAGAAGTTAAGTTTTGTTTTAACGTAAAACTTGTATTTTACCTTTTTCTTCGAGTCGGGCATTTCTAGTCGGTGTATTTTTTTTAAACGGTGTACTTATCTTTTAAAAATATTGATCTTGATTAATTTTTGAAAAGGGGAGGAAACTATTTTGTTTTCAAATAAAATCAAAATAAGTATACATCGTTGTATCTAATAACAAAACGACTTCGTATAATAGCTAGAAGGAAATCTTCTCAAAAGAGTTTGGAAATGTCTATATAGTTTTTTAGTCGTAAGAGTAGAAATAACATCTAAAACACGCATTTTATGTGCGGAACAACTTTTTAAAGTCCCACGTCCTTCCGTTAAGTCACCAAATGATTTTGTACAAAAAAAACATGTTTTTGAGTACTGGTGACGGTTCCTTAATGTCTCGGACGGTCCCTAATATATATGGGACCGTCTGTCTGTTTCGTTAGAACTTGGCAAACTTTGACAATTCATATAAAATCAACCGTAAGTCCGTAGAAGTCGTGCTACCCGCCATTTTAAATATGATTGAGTCTACTTTATATGAAGATACTTCCAAATCTCAATTTCAAACTTAAGTCAGACAGAGATGCAAAATACTACATAGTGTTCAAAACGTTAAGTTTCGTTTTAACGTAAAACTTGTATTTTACCTTTTTCTTGAGTCGGGCATCTCTAGTCGGTGTATTTTTGTAAAACGGTGTACTTATCTTTTCAAAATATTGATCTTGAATAATTTTGAAATGGGAAGGAGACTATTTTTATTTTCAAATAAAATCAAAATAAGTATACATCGTTGTATCTAACAATAAAATGACGACGAGTATTTTGATGTGTTACGCTAAATGATTATGTGTGTTTTCTTGCGTCTTAATATTGTTAATATATATTATTAAGGGCCCGTTTGGTTCGTATAATGTTTTTTCAGGGAATTGAAATCTATCAAGGATTGGGAATCTTAAGGAATTGGAATGTTAAAATTCAAAATGTGTCATGTGTTTGGTTAGGAGAAAGAAATGAAATTCCATGTCAGATTTTTTGTTTGGTTTACAAATAATAATTTAAAAAAATAATACCTTTATTTATTTCTTTTTAAACTTTTTTCGTACGTTATTTAAAAAAATTAAAAAAAAATTTCTTACGTTATTTTAAAAAAGATTTTTTTTAAAGATTTTACTTTTTTTTAAATTTACCAAGTAAAAAACTATTTTTTCGTACGTTATAAAAAATAAAGTATTAAATTTTTATAAAAATAAAGTATGAAATTTTTTAAATAAAGTACGAAAAAATTAAAAAAAATATTTTTAATTTTTAATTTTTTTTTAAAATAACGCACGAAAGTATTGACGAGGGACGTGAGACGGTTTTTGGGTAAACCACATGGATGTATTTTGCACTTCTCTCTATGTTTTAATTCCTTGTGGAATTTTAAATATTCCATCACTTTGTATAAGGAATGTTTAATTCTTTAGTACATGGATTTTAAGAAAATTAATACATTCTAATTTCATCAGTTTTTCAACCAAACACGATTTAGAATTTGAATCTAATTTCAATTCCTTAACAATCCTAAAGAAACATTGAACCAAACGGGCCCTAAGTGATCATTGCTATTTGTAATTGAGCTACTTATATATTTAAACACATGTACCATGTATATTATTTGTTTGTTACTAGTTTTCCAAATTATGCCTAAATAGGAATTACGCTAGATCTCTTGCATTAAGTTGGAAAATTGTTTGTCCATTGCATATAGGCATAGATCGCTATATTTATAAATGTTACATAAACATCTTGTAAATTACTTTGAGTGTGGTAACCTCTTAGAAATGATAGGTTAATAGTTTGTCAAGTATGTTCGAAAATATTGTCATAAGATCACATGTTAAAACCCGTCACCAAAATATTTCTAACACGTTAACTCTCTTCCAACAAGATGCCTAAATCTTTTCATCGTCTTGCCTTGTTTGACCTTGGGTTGGTTAAACAAAAGAAAAGATCGTATTAATATTGTTAGCCTCAAAATATTGAGTCGAACAATGGAAGTTCGTTCATAACTATATTAGGTCTCGGTCATTAAATTAATATATGTTGTAATAGGCTAGACGGGTAAACGGGCTCTTATTTGTAATCTAATCGGTCACATGTATCAGGCGAAAACCCAAGTGAACTTGAGCCCGACCCGTAGAATTACTAAAGGCATGCAAGCCTTTTAGTCTTAACTATAAATACCCCTCTCCAAGGATGGAGAGGGTGTTGGTCTTATTTGTATTTTTGTGTGCAAGGTAATCAACCATCTCTTTTTCTCTCTACTTTCTCTCTCTAGTTTCTCTCTCTAAAATTCCTTCTTTGACTTCTCATCTTATTTTTCTTATTCAAGTATGAAGTGAAGGTGGTTTCGGGTTACCGACATTTGGTATCAAGAGCCAAGAGGATAATCTTTAGTTGTGTTCGTGTGGTTTTTTTATATATTTTTTTTCTTTGATCGAAATTCTATAAAACTTACAAAAGTGAGTTTTGATCTTCCTAACTACTCAAGGTTTTATCTTGTTTAAAGTTTAGGAGGTATTAATCTTTCATTTTTGTTGTTTTTATAAAATTCGGTTCGTTATTAAGTGAAAAAATCTATTCTGAGTTTGAAAACAAATTCTACCAAAAAAATAGTATCATCCGAATTTGATTATAGAAAAAGATAGTACATCGAAATTGAGTATTTATTCCGAATTTGGAAAAGGAGAACATGAATTGAGGCCTAGCTCAGTTGGCTTGTGTGGGTACATTAATATCTCACATTAAAGGTCCTGTGTTCGATTCCGGGTTGTGGCACTCTCCGTTTTATTTTTTATTTTTTAGTATTACCGAATTTGTGATAATTTCGAATTTGTGGTTAAATATCGAGTTTGGGAAGAAATATCACAAAGGTTCATCTAGCTCAGTTGGTTTAAAGAGTGTATGTTTGTGATCGTGGACATCTTGACTTCGACTCTTGGCAGTGGCATTTTCTTGTTTATTTTTGCATTTCCGAATTTGATAAACATGCCTCATCGAATCTGTGTCTTATAATCATTTATTCTGAATTTTGTAATAGTGCACATTTCTTTTCGGTTTTATCGGAAAGTGTGTTCTAGGATTTCATTTCATTCTCGAAAGTTAGCATAAAGGTTGTAATAGATATACAAATCTTCGGTTTTATCGAGTTTTGTGTTAGGAGAGTTATTATCGAATGAAATGTAGTGTGATGATAACTCGGGCCTTCTCATCATTGATGATGTGTAAAAGTTTGAATATTTTGGGCCAATAATGGCACATTATCACTACTCAAATACCCTCATTCTATCTCCCTTCCCCCCCTGAAGTTGTAAAACCAAATTTTTTGCCCTCATTGTACAAATAGACTTATAATAGGAAGCAGAGATAGAACTACCAATAAAAGACGGAATCATCACTGGCTGGACAAGGCGGAAATACTACCACAATATGACAAATAAGCTGATGACCAGCTAATCAACACTTGCTTGCATTCTTTATTCTTTTTTTTTCTTTTTTTTCACTCTTTTTTTATGCAAGATAAGGATACAATAAATCATAATACATACACATATATACACATATATACAGGAGCGTCCTCGCACTTGAGATCAACTGTCTTCAAAACCCATCTTTTCTTCAAATACCCTCTATCCTAACCCGTGACTTTTACCAATGAAACCAAAATTAACCAGCAACTCCCCGATCATGGACTAAGAAACTACATGGTAGGCTAGGCGATAGGTGTAACGAAACAACATATATTGGGTTACAAAGTGAAAGGAAAGGCTCAGCAGGTTGTACTAAGGGTATTTTGCACTAACGATGAGTGCAAAAATAAAATTTTATACTATAAGTGCAATATAACAACAAAAACATAAATTTATGGGCATTTGGGGTTTAATCTTAAAAATTGCCTTTATCCAGCTACATCGGTTACACTAGGTGCATGATGCTCATTATTGTGGCGTCTCAATAAAGAGTTATACCAGGCAGTTCTAAAGTCACTACAGCACCTGGCTCACAATCGATTTTATTGAATTTATGTAAAGGGGAAAACGGAAAGGCTTATCCTCACACAATGGAATTATAAGGTAGGTGTGCTCAGTATAGTCTTAACTAGTTAAGTAATGAAAAAACATGTCCAAAATTTTTTTGGTGATTTAATGAATGTTATTTGTTCAAAGAAAATAGAAATAGAAAGGCAAGTATGTAATCAAATGTGTTGCTTATTTCGTTATCCCTTCCCTCAAGATTGAGCTCCAACAGATTAGCATATAAAGATTTAGACTTGGAAGGGTTAGAAAAGGAACGGATTACTCCCCTGGATTTGCACGGTGATATGAAGAGACGAAGATGTTCAAAGCAATCCTAAATAGTATCTCTTTCTTGGATAGTAACAATTCCAACATCCACATGCAACTTCTTGCAATAATCTATGTATAGCATTCAAATCTAAGGAGGTTTCCGGTGACTGTTTCTCATGCAGCTTGATTAGGTCTCTCGCACATCGCACTCTCATCCTGCGGCGCATTACGCTGAATAACTACAGGAAAAGACTAATACCAAATGCATAAACCTGAATAAAGACACTAGCACAAAAAATATACAAAACTTACAAACCCCACCCTACACCAGATATTCATTTCCATAGCACATCCCACCGCGTTCCAGTTTAGCCCCCCGCCCCCCTGCCAACAAGCCTTCTTCTAAACCACTTGGTGCACCCCCCCCCCAGGTGAGACGAGTTAACTCCGCTCTGTGAGGGTTTCCAGAGAACATACCCACAAAGTTCATTTACCAATATACATGGTTTTGTAAGATTTCAAATGATTTAATGACTTGCATGAAGGGATTACGGCATAACCAAGGATTGGGTTACACCGTAATCATGTGGATGACCATTTTAATTTTTTTTTGATTAAGTTCAGTTATGCCGTAATCATGGGAAGGATTATGCCGTAACTTTAATGATTACGGCGTAACTAAGATTGTTACACCGTAATTGCTGCCATTGGCAGCAATCTTACCACACAATTACAAGGAAAGGCGACTTTGAATTCCGCCCCCTTGCTGTTAGAACCTACAAAAACAAGTAAGAAATATACGAAACCACCTAAATGCAGAAAACAATTAAAAGGATAGGACTTTTGTTTATTTAAAGAGTCGTTAAGTTCGACTATAGCCTCCATCACAGGCCACTTGGACATCTCTACACATGTCAAATCCTCATGTCATCTCCTCAACCTGTAAATAATTGCTCATCCTGCACACTAACAAACATGTGCATTAAATGTGTAATTAAACTGAGCAAAAAGAGGAGCATACATTAATGGCAATTACTTGACTCAGGAATAAAATTTTAAGGTTCAAGCAATGCCCAAACTATTTTTGGTGTTTCAGACCCAAATACGCCGTAACAAGCACTACCAAGTCACACTATATCCAAGTCTGAAACGAATTTTTTATTTATATTTCACACACGTTACGCCGTAACCAAATGACTGGTTACGCTGTAACAACAGTCAATCAATCATGCAAGCACTCAGAAAAGAGAGAAGAACAAAAGGTTCAAGCATACATACAAGCACAAACAAACACACACACATATCAATCCAACAATAAAAAACAATAAAAACCGTTCCCTGGCAACGACGCCAAAAACTTGATGCGTAATTTCTTTTAAATAAACTACGTCAGGTTTTACATTTATAAAACCCTAACTAGCTCGACTATTCCTACGCACTAAAGAGCAGTGTACCCTATCATGTATAGTGTAGTGATTGGTAAGTACGGGTGTCGACCCAAAGAACGGTTTGTGTCTCTAATCGTCTAATTGATTTTATTATTCTACCTAAGAAAGCAGGAAAGAAAACATGTTTGAGTATTTGAGATTATTGTCTAGCTGTTTTGGTGGTAAGCCTAGCTTGTCGAAAAGGGAATTGGAATAGTGGTGAACAACTAGAAAGGAAGAACGCAATTAATTACTATGATCTCTAATGCAATGTCTTGTCGCAATCTTAAATGGGGACTAAACTCATTAGGTCCAATTTGGTAGTTGAAACCTAACCTATGTCTACTGAGTGGAATGGACTCGCGGGGAGAATTAACCTATTCTCAGTATACAGTCATTAAGATTTAATTTAACTTATAAGATACGCTTATTCTAACAGGAGGTCTCCTTATTAGCTCGTTCTCCTAACCAGGAATTAATGCTAAGGGTTCTTCCTTATTGGTCGAACGATTACGAGTTTTGGTCACTCTATTGCAATCAATCGCGCGCACAAGGATTGGGGTTCACCTTATACTCACTTTTAGTGCGCGCTCAACCTTATATCAAAACCTAACAGGGAGTCCAAGGATTTCAAAGTGCACTATATAAATTAATAAAGAAAACGATAAAACAACGAGATCATAACATAATAATCAATAGATAATTAAAATAATTAAATGCCAAGAACAAATAATAAAACATAACTAATAAAAATAACATCAACAATTATATGGATGGATCCAATAAGCCAAAATAATATAATTAAATTGACCACAAAAAGTTGAAGTATAATTACAAGTTGTGCGAAATTAATGCTCTCGATCCCCTAGTCGAACGCCATAGCAAACCCCGAAGGGTTTGCCCTACACTCAAGCAGGCAAGTTGCCTGTTTGACCTATGCCTACTTGCTGCGTACCTTTTCCTTCTTTTCTAATTTTTCGGCTGAACCATGAGTACCAGAATGTGTTATAAGAATGCAATATGCATTCTTTTTATACAGAAAATCATTCATGTTTCACCCGTGTACGATTTGGCTTGTTGTATTGGGTTAAAAATTGTATATTAGTAATATTTTGCAGTATTTATAGTCCCTGGTCAGCTCGTACTTTAAGGAGATAACACAATAAATTGCTAGCAAGTTACACTCTGACGGCGGCTTTCCTTCATTAAACTGGTTACGACATAATTAAATCGCCCGTTACGCCGTAACCCTTAGTCCACAACAATATAATTTCCATAATAAAATATTACGGCGTAACTATATGGGACGTTACGCCGTAAAGCCTCGTCAGCACCAAATCTTCATATTAAATAAATGATCATCCAAATCTTCGTAATAACTAACTGGTTACGGCGTAACCCAGCGAGACATTACGCCGTAACATCTTATAAGCTTCTGATTCGGCATCATTAATTATTAAAAATATAGTACCCCTACAAAATAATATAGTAGTGGTACTATTTTTTATATTGGCATTTGAGCTACATCTTGTTGAAATTTAGTAGCTCTCTGTTAGCCTCAATTTATTGAGTCGAACAAGGAAGCTCGGTCACTCTACGATGAAGCTTCGGTCTTTAATGAGTTAATGTTGTAATAAGATAATATCGAGAATCGGGCTCGATAGTTAATCTAATATTGTATATGTTTTGGGTTTAATCCCAAGCAAAACCCGAGCCCGGGTCCTAGTTAAATATCCCGCGCGTCACATTAAATGTGTAGGGGTATATATATATTTAGATATTTTCTAAAATATCTAACTATATATAGATATTTTCTTTTTTAAAAAATATTTAAATTCTAATATCTAAAATTTCTTTTCTTTCTCATCTCTCTTTTCTCTCTCTCTCATTTTCGACTCTCTCTCTCTCTAAATTTCTTTTTCATCTCTTCTCTCTCTCTACACGATTCTCTCTCTCTCTCTTTTCTTAGTTTCGATTTGTGTTTCATGTTATGAAGTGTTA